>JAHWFP010014840.1:0-63357 GCA_023313725.1 Lithobius niger | reverse complement strand
AGGGGGCTAGCATCGTACGCAAGGTTTTTTTTTTTCGTGTTAGTGCGTAAAATGTCGCCAGGTTATAAATTTGCTGTTCGCTTGAGTATCGTATGTTTTTAGGTGTATTTAGGTGTGTTTACAAGTGTCGGTAGCCTAGTTTTAGTACTGTCGGAGTGAAAGGTTGGAGGATTGGACCATTCCTGCACGGGTGGGGTCCTAGCATAGTAGCCTGCGCGAGGTTTTTTTTCTTTTTTCGTGTTAGTACGATAAATGTCGCAGGTTGCAAATGTGCTTATTTATGTTGTTTTTTTTTTTGTGTACGGTAGTTTTGCAAAGTATGTCACGTGGTAGAGCAGTGGTTGTGTGGAGTGCGGAAAAAGTGTTAGATTATCAAAAAAAAAAGTGTGGGTTATCGAAAAAGTGTGGTTTATCAAAATTAACCCACGGCCACGTGTGTGGGTTTTCAGATTAACCGTATATAACGGCTACACTTTTAGCATTGGGATGTGTTGGTGTGACGTCACCGCCGTGCATTAAATGAAGTTAAACGTGTTGTTTCACACACCAGTAATGCTGACTTATTGTAGCATGAATTTCATTACATCCTGCAAAAGTATGTCTAGAATGGGTTCCCACTCGGGTAAGTTAACAAATTAATTTCAAATGCTTTGACCCCCCAAAACGCCCCCCCTCCCCCCCCCCTACGAGTTTCATTGCTCTGCCATACTTCAAAGGCATCTCTGAAATCCTTAAGAAGAAACTTAACATCAATAACATCCGACTTGTTTCAAACAGCCACCAAAATATTAAGCAGCTGACCATGCACCATGAAAATAAAAACAATAACAAATCAGACGACATGCTTTCCACACGCAATACTGTTTATCGAATTCCCTGTACAGAGCCAACCTGTACTGCTACATATGTATGACAATCCCTTCAAAAACTTAAGGAACATATGGCATCCCATAAATCAAACTTCAAATTAAAAGTCGAATCGAATTCTTTAGTGCATTACTGCCTTTCAACAGGCAAGTCGCCAGACAAATACGCAACAGGCCACACCCCCGACTTGGACAAGGTCCAAATCTTGTTTCAAGAAAAATAAACCAGGGCAAGAATTAATTTAGAAACGTTGGTCATCCATACACATACACCACCTGTACATAACCACTTGGTGCCAGATAATAAATTTCTAAAAGAATATTTTCCTGTAATTAAATCACTTAAACTCGACTCTTTTGCCAGGCATATTGTAAAACCAACGTTACGAATGCATCACACCTTTGTAACACGTGACCCCGATTTGCATACACCTGCCTTGTGACGTGGCATCAAACGGAGCAGGTGGGTCGTTGCTTTTCAGCTGCCATTTCTGCCTCTTTTGAGGGGAGAAATTGGTGGATTTTATCCGTTTTAAATGTCTGTTTTATGCTTTTAATATAGGTTGACTTAGTGGCTTTTGCCATGCTTTAATTTTATTGCTAACCTGAAGACGAAAATTGATAATTTTCCAAACGTTGTTTGTATTTTTATGTAGCACTGCTTGGTTTGCCTTCACATAATCTATTACCGTGCTATTTACTCCATTGCATGTTTCTTTGCAGTGTCACCTCAGATGGACCATGATGAAACTTCCATGCCTGCTGCCATGATGGATGAAGAAGGTTCCAGTGGCGTTTGTGAATTAGTCATAACTACAAGACAGAAATGGGTAACAAAACAACCAACATCATCAGATACACGCATTGGCTCAAAAGCAGTCAACAGAGCCATTGCTAGAGGTGATGAGATACACAATGTTTGCATGAAATACTTGGCTGAAGAACACACAGCTCAATCTGATTCGTAGGGAACTTGAAATGAAAGAAACTGAGCATAAATGGAAAGACGCTGAGTATAAAGAAACCATGAAGCGTCTCGAATCTTGTTGCACTGCATGCGAACATTCTTCCACTGTACCTAATTACAATGGTTCTGAAACGAATTTTCAGTTTAATTTTGGATCAGCAGTAGCAAGTATAACACAGTTGTAGCAAAAATACTGCAATAACTTACACATTATCTCAGCAAACATCCATTGTAGTTTTCATTTCTCTTTATGCATTTCTGTTGTATTTACAGTACTAGCTGAAAACCGTAAGCTAACAAAAACACTCAAAAATAGGCTGCTCTATAGTTATGATCTTTTGTTTTTTATTGCTAACCCCTTGGCATAACAGTGCAAGTTCATCCTGGCACAGGACCTTGAGGAGGCTGAACTGCATTTTTTTTACACTTGTACAAATATTTTCTTTTAATTTCCGTTCAACCTTTGGTTACATGTATTTGAATTTTATGTGAAGTGATTTGTTTTAAGCGATTGGCGAAACGCATTTCCGGAGATATTTTGTTGGACAGCCGGATTGTCTGCATGCTCAAGATCTAATTCTTCATAAACTTCCCCTTCAAACCCGTCACCAGTTTGCAGCACAAAATTGTGCAGCACAGCAGCAGCTACAATAACCGAGGCACATCTTTGAGGAGAAAAACGCATTCCATTGTGAAGGATTTGGAAACGCTTTTTTAGCACTCCATTTATTTTTTCAATGACGTTACGAGCACGAATGTGTGCACGATTGAATCTTTGTTCTGATTGCGTCACTGGGTTATGGGTATCATCATTTAGCTGGTGCATATGTGTACCCACCATCACCAATGAGTAGTCCACCAAGTTCACCTCTTTCGGCCTTCCCATTCAAATGGCAGTTGTTCCAGACAGTGGAACCGTTGGTTGCACCAGGCCATCTAGCAACAATGTTACAGATTTTCATATCATTATCGCAAATAATCTGACTGTTTATGGAAAAGAAACCTTTCCTGTTTCTGTACAGCTCTGCGGATGTGCCTGGTGGCAGGGAATTGGAACATATGTGCAACCAATTGCACCAATCACTCCAGGAAATCCAGCAGTTTCAAAGAAATGACGTTTTACCATGGAGACTTTTCACCTTCTGGCATACGTATAAACTGTGCCCGTTTCCTAGCTAATGTTTCCACGACGTGATGAAAACTCTTACCTGCTGTAGTGCGGTGCAAATTAACTAAATCTCCACCAACTCTCTGGTATGTTCCAACGCGAAGAATTCTGAGAGTCGTTAGCAGTTTCAATTCAGCAGTTACATCAACACTTCTGTGTCCATCCAGTTCGAGCTCTTCACGTAGTAAATCCAGCAGCAGCTCAAAAGAATGTTTATTGAACTCAATACGTTCTTTAAATTCCGCATCTGAATACATTTCCAGAGGGTTCCTCCTGTAGCGGAACTGTCTGTAACCTTGTTCAGTTTCCATTTCTTCAAGCTCAGCAATCTCATCAATATGCTCTATTTCAAACATTTTGTTCAGATCACCAATAAATCCTAATGCGTATTTTACCCTGCCTGTACCTGTACCTGTCGACTTTTGAAGATTATTTACCTCGAGGCTAATTTCCCCTATGCATAGCTCACCATATCGTTTTCCCCAGGGATATTAGGTAAGGTGAATACTTTTTCCTGGGGTTTCTACTCTATACTCTTTGGTCGGGGTTCAGCACAATATCACCGGGGTTCAACCACCTCGACTTTTCCCTCCCCTTCTGCTTTTACCCCGACCATAACTCACCTTTTTGCAACCCCAGGCTTTTTTTTTACCCAGGGGAAACGAAAACCCCGGACCATATCTCTCCACTGTTATTAATGAGCAAACTGCTCATCTGAATTATTAATGGGGTTAAAATAATTCTTATTATTGTTATGATCCATCACCCACTTAGGCAGGAAGCTGACCGATCATCGCGTCCTGGTGACACAGGAAGTGTTGTTCACAGCTGTTATCATCGCTAACTCGCATCTGGACAACATGACGGCACGTACGCAAGCCAGCGTTGCTGTGCTTGGTAGCACAGAACTTGTGCTTAGAACTAAACCATTGCACTAAATTAATGTTTTGCCAATTAACGTTAAGTCCACATTTAACATTAACTGTAAATAATGTTTAGTTGTTACTCTTTGAATAAACCTAAAAAAGGTTTCTAGATGTCGCGTTTTTCATTTATGGTTTTTCGTGTTGGTGATGTCGTATAAATACAACCACGTACTTTGCAGTAGACTACAACTGTTTTCAACCTGAATTTGGGCATTCAGTTGGAAACCACAGTAAACTCGTACAAGTAGACGACCAGTAACGTGTGCAGGGACAAACAAACCGACAGCAGAAACTGCAGCAGATCGGCAGCGACCACCTCTTCCGCCACCGGCATCTCGTACAGGCGGTGGTTCAATCCTTCCTTGCACGAAAGAGCGGGACAGCCCTTAAGCGAGTCAGGCAGCCAGCCGCTAAAACACCCGCATTCTTCACGTTCGGACGGATGATGAGTACGGAGGTGGACTCGCAGTCGGTCTTGGGTGGAGAACACCTCGGCACAGTACACACAGGTAAATGAAGATTTTGTGGCCATTTTTTTTAAATCTAAAGACAAAGGATCCAAAAGCGACTTGTCAGTAAGTGTTTGTGTATAGCAACGATCAAACTAGATCTGAACTCTTAACATATAAGAAAAAAAATGTGTAAAATCACACAAAATGTTAACCCTTTATAAATAGTAGAACAAATTTTTTTTCATCATCAGTTTCACCCCAACTCACCTAATTTATCCATCCAGCTATTAAATTTATCGTCGTAACCCTTCCACTTCACCAAGTAACTTTGAATTTTATTTCTCAATTTTTTCGTTCTGACAACTTTTCCCACCAGAAACAGGTCCAGAACTCGAGTCTTTTGCAATTCCCACTCGTAAAAACCACCTTTTATACTTGCCCCGTAATCCTAAGGGTATACGTGACCGGGTTGGTTTCACTTAGTCTATCTATAACGTAAATCGTTGGTCCAGTTTAGAAGATAGCCCTTGTCGAACACCCCTTTTACCTTTGAGATTCGTAAATTATCCCCGACCTTAAATTTACTAGGTTTTATTAACCGTTTAGGAACAGGTGGTTTTGAAAGCTTTACCACACCGGCAACAACATCTTTAGTTCTCGCCTTGATGGTTCTATGTACGGAACTGTTGTACTTGTCTAATAGAGAAGGGAGTAAGTCTACCCATTTACACGGGTGAATTCCCCCCACATTTAAGTCTTCAGCGTGCGGTTGAAACATTCCACTACGCTCGCCTTGGTCTCGGAGTACGTGTGGTAGTGATTGATGCCCAGTCTTTTCTTCAGAGGGGAGAAGGTCGAGTTGATAAAATTCTGTGTTTTCGCCAGATTGTATGAGCCTAGGCTTAGTCAAGACCAGCATTCTCTAAAAGGCAACGGTAACATCGTCCGCGGACTTCGATCTGGCCGGTTCTGCTCAAGCAAACTTACTGTACACATCTATCTGGGCGAGCAGGTACTTGTACTCATTGTTGACACGAGAGTGCGGAATCATCTCGACTAAATCTTATGTACCACAAGTCGTATACGAAGGATGCTTTGGTCTTACGCCTACGGTAGCGTCGCCTGGCCAGCTTGTGGATTTCTTTGGCTAAAGTCTCCATTTATTACGTTTTTACCATTTATTTATTTAATTTTACTGACCTATTCCCAATTTGACTTTAGCTTTCTTAGCAGTGGCGACAGCTGCAGCAGCGGATCGCTCGCTCAACCCCGCTCTGGTATGGGAGAAGATGACTTTCTTGGGAGCCGAAGCAAATTCCTCGTCTGCCCTATGTCTATCTCCTAGATCGTCGCTATTGCCATAAGCTATATCGTGTTTTTTACAAGCTTCGTCAAGAGCATTGATCCCACGTCTCCTCTCGCTAACCTCTTGCTCAGTTTCGTACTAGGACCGCGAAATTTAAACCCCGGAATTTGTAGTTTAAGTGGTAGTTTATTTATCATAGTATTTAACGGACCCGAGCCCATTTTAGGACCATGCAGCTTTTAAAACAGTGCCTTACTCGAAACACAGACCTCGCATTTTCCCTTCAACAGATAGCGCTTATTCGATGTTGTGACGATAACCGGTAACAAGTAGCTTACACTTCAAGTAGTACGTGATTGATTTAATTTAGCTTTTACTTATACACATTTTTTTGTATATAAAGTGCAACAGTCTTTTTTGAGCGAACGATGAAACTAATCGATTACGACTCGATCGATACCCCCTTCCAGAAAAGCAGTAACCTGCTTAATTTACCGAAACAACTTAGGTGCATCATCTGCAGTTCAGCCGGCTGTGGCCAGACGAATCTGACTCTTAATCACCTCTGCAACGACGGTTGGCTAGACTACGACAGATTCTATGTGTGTTCCAAGACCTTGTTTCAAAGCAAGTAAGAATGGTTGAGGCAGGCCTTCGAGGAGATTTGCCCCAAGTAGCCACGTTCTGCTCAAGCTTGGAAGAGATTCCGTTACCCGAACAACTGTTGAACAGCAATAAAACCGTGTTTTTATTTGACAATTGCATGATAGAAAAGCAGGATAAGATCGAGAGATATTTTCCCTACGGACGTCACACTAACGTGGACGTTATTTACCTGTGTCAGACCTACATCAGGATACCTAAGCGCATAATACAAGACAATGCTAACGTCCTCATACTGTTCAGGCAAGATGATGCAACCTCAAACACGTGTACAACAACCGCGTAGGGTGCGACATGAGCTTCAATGAGTTTAGGGAAATGTGTGGAAGTGTTGGAATTTTGACCCACACGGATTTTTGACTATTGACAAGACCAAGCTGTTGAAGGAGGGGAGGTATGGACGCATGCTGGGTTAGAGGGGAAATGTATTGGCTTAACAAGAATTTGAATTGGTGTTGACACGAACAAGTGTTGGTGTTAACAAGAACAAGTGTTGGTGTCAACAAGAACGAGTGTTGGTGTCAACGAGAACAAGAATAGAGTTACCACAACAAGTGTTGGTGTCAACAAGAACAAGAGCTCAAACAAAAACTATTTTCATGTAAATAAAAGGTAGAAGTTTAATTTCTCTAAAAATGAGTACTAAGAAATGACAACGAGCTTCAGACCAGTACGAGGCCTTAAAACAACGTCTCAAACGTAAATTTAGGGACGCCAAGCTGGATATGGTTACCGAGTCCGAGCATTTCACGAAGGTATTCAAACCTGTAACAGATCCCATCAGAGAGCAGACGAAACAACAGGCTAAGGAGAGCAAGGAGGCGGCTACTCAACGTCAGCTCCAGATCAAAGAGTTGTTAGCCATCAAAGCGGGTCAGCAGAAACAACACATACAGCATGCGGAAAAACTTCGCAACAGTCAGAGGGCCTTGGAAGCAGCAACTGGCCCCGGATACTCTCGAGACGAAAGACTCAGATTCTAAGATCGCTTTCAATGCCGGAACCCCCCCCCCTCCCATCACTCAAGCAAATCGAAGCCATGACTCCGAGCGCTCGAATAATGTGATACTTGGAAGAGGAAACTTTTTTGCTCGACACCGTGCAACTTGGCCTGTTAGCTACCGAGTACTTGAGCATGTTTGCCACTCGAGAAAACCTAACCGACCCCACCTTTGGTATAAGGTACGACCCAGACCACAAAGCGGTACAAGATAGGATCCTCGGACATAGATTTCATAGATGACGACGTGGTCGTGGGAGGAAAACGATACCAGGGGAGCGATAAACTTTGGCAACTAACCATGTTATAAAATCCGTGAAAACCGAGCGAGGATCACCCGAGTCTGTTGGATTATCACGACATTCTTAGGAGAAGCGTCGCGGTCAACCGCGATCAAGACTCAGTAGCAAAACGGATGAAGTCGAGCGCTGGTTATAAATATGCTACCTTCATCAAACCGGTTTTTGGCAAGGTCCAACAACAACAGCTACAACATCAACAACAATAACATCAACAACAGCCAATTTGACAAGGGCAAGGGTACCGGTTTTACAAAGCATGGCAAGATACGACAAGTACGGCAAGTACGGCAAGTTGATCAAGGAGTTTGGACGATGTTAAAACACAAAAAGAAAGAAATAAAAATTTTTAACTAATAAAAGACTATCTATTCGAGCGACGTCACGAGAATAACGATGTCTTTCTCGTCCATAATCCTTTCCTCAAACACGACGGATTTTACCATCAAATTTTCGGCGCCTCTACTGCTCTCAGGCAGGGAAGAGTGGGAGATAGCCCTCTTTAACTTGGAGACTTACAACTCCATTCCGACCGTAGAAGATGACGTATCGAACTCTTTCAACTACGGCATTAATATCGGCAAGGACTGGACAAGTATCCTCATACCTGAGGGCAGTTACGAGCTGGACGAGATCAAGAACTATATTTACAGGCAACTGAAGAGTAGTCGACATTGGGACCAGCAGAACGATGTCTCCTTCATTCGAATCACAGGTGACTCGAATACTTTGAAATGTAAGCTGTACGTCACCAATGGGGAATATAAAGTAGACTGTTCTCCCCCGACCAGTGTTGGGAAAATCTTCGTTTCGAGGCAAACACTTACGAGTTAGGAACCCACATCGCGAAAAACTCAGCTAACATCCTGAATGTCAACACAATTTTAGCGTACTGCGACCTGATAGGCAATTGTTACGTGACGGCTTGACCCAGCCAACACTGTACTTGTTCTTTCCGAATAGTGCACCAGGGTACAAGATTGTCCAATGCCCTCACAACTTGGTATACCTGCCAGTAACGAGTAACTTTATTCATTCGGTTAGAATATGGCTAACTGACCAGGATGATTGACCGCTGAATTTGAGGGAGGAAACGATTACTATGAGGTTACTACATTTAAGGAGGAAAATTTAAAATGAATAAATAAAAGTGAGACAATGTATATATTTTTTCTATAATAAAAAATATTGTTGGATTTTAAGAGTAACAACAACAAACCAGCCTCTTCCTCCTCCTCCCCTTCAACTAACGACAAGTTCCGAGCCAGAAGACTCAAACTCCTCACCACTTAAAACGCAACACTTCTAGACAGTCTCATTTCAACATGGAAACGACTGAAAGTTACCGAAACGTGCATGAGCCCTTAAGCCTCGACGAAACCGTAGTAGAATACGAATTCCACGACTATACGCCAACAGTAGGCACAATTTTAAATAACATGAACTCCGAAATCAGGATAGTGGTCCAAAACTAGGACTTGTTCACGCATTCTCATCAAAGTTGCCTATACGTTTAGGGTGCCTTGGTTAAGTCAGGGGATGGATCCGCGTACGCTGCCACGGACAAGATAACCTTAGTGAACAACACAATAGCTTACCTCTTTTCAAACATCAAGTATCAAATCAGAGACAAATTGGTCGACAAGATTAATTATCCCGGGTTTGGCAGTACCATGAAAGGAATAGTGAGATACGGCCTGCAAGACCAAGCCCACGTCACGAATAGGGGATGGTTCCTAGACGGCGCTAGCGCCAGTTCGCCCAATGATGCTACGAATGAACACAGAGACATTCTTCTCAGCGTGCACAGTCCCAAAGGATCCTTTGCCTACGCCATCCCCCTCACCTCCTCGGATTGTTCGAAGATTACACCAAAGCGATTTACGGGGTTCAGCAAACATTAATGTTAATGAGGACTGCTGACTTGAATGCCATCTTCAGGGATACCCTAGTCGCTCCGAGCAAGATCGTACTCGAGCAAGTGTCATGGCATCTTCCTCATGTCACACCTTCAGACGCGCAGAAATATAGGTTGCACGAACTCGTGGATGCTGGGATCACGGTACCCATATCTTTGAGGCACTGGGGGGCACTGGTACTCAGACCTACTCGACCTACCCACTTCTACTACGTCATGTGGTGCCTAATCACGACTTCTTCCATAGAGAAGCCCAGATACGTAATAACTGGGTTTCAGATGGCAAGGGACTCGGACGAGAAGAAAACTTACGCCGTGTTCGACCATTGCGGTCTAACTGACGCTCATGTAACTCTGAATTCCGAGAGGTATCCATTCTTGGACCTGAATACCGATTTTGGCAACAGAAACATTTTGAATATTTATCAAGATTTAGTCAACTTTAGGAAGCAGTATTATGGAGAGACGCAAACAAGACCCGCTTTCAACGTGTCTACGTATGCCAAGAAAGTTCCGCTGATTGCCATCAACTGTTCCAAACAGATCAGGTGAAGAAAGATGGTTTCTTGCCGCTCCTCCCAATCCTAGCTGCCTTCGGAACGACTGCGGGAGATGCCGCGGGAATCGCCAAGGTGGTGAACGAAAGTAAATACAACGCCCGACAATTGGAAGAACAAAAACGACATAATTCGAAAATGCAATCAGCTGCATTGCTCATGGGTTGTGGGTTTTAAAAAAAATCTAGACAAAAAGGAGTGATCGAGGATTCTATATGAGGCTGGCTTTCCTTTAAACAGAATCTTAACGAACTCAGATCTCGTCAAATACGCTCAGAAGTTGGGGATAAATTCTGTTAGAGGCGCCTATTCAAAAGACCTGTTCCCACTAGACCCAAACCGGTGGAACGTGGAATAGTAAATTTACAGGATTCGAGAGACGCTGATGGAAGTAACTGGGTGGCATATTTTATTAAGAAAAATCTGTGCGCTTTCTATTTCGACAGTTTTGGGTTAAAACCAAAAATAGAAGTTTTGAAGTACCTCTGAGCCAAGAGAATCATTTGGAATCAGAAAAAAATACAGCAGCCAGACGAGATATTATGCGGCCAATACTGCCTAGTCGTACTGTTTCACTTAAGCAAAAGCGCCAATTCTTTTAAGGTCGCGGAAATGATAAAATAAAAACAAACGTCTCGACAACTAACGATAACTGAGGTATTTATTTTATTTTTATTTTAAGATCCGAGGTATTTTTTTTTTTTATTTTACGCTGTTTAACGAAAAGTCACGTATAAATCCAGATGGAATTAATACATGTCATCGATGTTCAAATCTGCCATAGACAAAGCAGCTTCTTTTCAACTTCCTGCGGATTTTTGTATATGGTCATTGTCGAATGCTCGCCCTCAATTTTGCAAACTAATTTGCCTTTTGGCCAAATCCGCAAGTGGGTGACGAGTGGAACGCTCGGGTCACTGCTATATAAAATAACCTTCCTAATGTAAATGAAACTCGCATTTACCATAAATCGTGTATTAAACGCCCAGTTGGAGCTAAAGCCCACCCTCCTAAAATGCTTTAAGGTTAAAATCATGAAATAATGGAGCTAAAGCCCACCCCTTCAATCTTCGTTTTTCTGCTACAAAATTAACAAAGCATCTAATAAGTTGTCTATCACATAACTGCATAATTTTTTTTATCATGGTAATGCTTTTAACAATAATTAGTGGTAGACCAGTGACTAGACAACCACCGTGTCCTAACCTATATAATCCAAACTAAGTACCTTGAACAGTAACTTGGGACTGGGTGAATGACATGGATAACGTTATTTTCACAGTCTCTAACATAACCCGTGTAACCCAAAAGATTTATTTCTTCTCTTCAACATTATTGTCCTTAAATTCAGAAGTTTTCTAATCTCCTAACTTAAAAGTTATCTAGGCCAGGTATACAAACGATGTACAGCTGAATGGATCAGGATGGAGCTCTCAAAACAAGGTCATCAATCATAATTCAGCAGTAAATAATGGCTTAGTCATATTGTATCCCTCAGCTCAAGTTTAAAATAAATATCAATATTACGTGTTATTAAATGGGAACAAAATAAATTAATAATGTAAAATTAATGTAAAATTAGATATTCTCAAAATAAATTTGTTAATTTACTGCAGAGAACTCAAGAGTTAGGAAGCTATATATAATCTTATTGTTTCACCATGGATATAGGCAGGTTGCACTAGATCCCGGCAAATGTAATTGACAATTAGGATTTTTAAAAATTCTACATTATAATTTTCATTTTGCAAAATCGTGAAAGCCAAATAAAATTCCTTCCAACAAACTTTATTATTTAATAATACCGTAATAATAATATTTAAAGTTGACTTGGTTGTACTAAAAGACACATGTAGTTTTACTGGCAGAGTTGCACCTTCCAGATAACCACTTGTGAAGCTACTGCTAGCCTTGAGTGCAATGCTACCTTGCTTTCTGAGTGATCTGAAGAGACTACTGCAATGCAAATTTATTGCATTTAAGCCTGTTTGAATTTAATTAAACTGATGTAAACTGCATCCTAAACACTTGCGACTGCTAATGATATAAGGAGCTACTAAAAAAAACTCCTAGCTGTGGTGATTGATTGAAAATAGGCCTATATAAAACTGGGGAACGATCTAGATTCTTAACTTATACTCACAGTTCGATCACGCAAAACCAAAAGTCAAATATTTTCAAAGGTTTTAACCTCGAAACTTGCAAATTTTCGACAACCTTTACTGTTGACTCCAAAAACTCCAAAAAATGGGGATCCACCCCATTTCTTATGCCACGAAGAAGGTTTCCACCATGCTCGTAGATAAAAACAATGTCAACCATTCTTTTGAGGATGTTACACAACGATTTGAAAACCGAACGGAAGACGAATCTGAAACCGGAAGTACCAGGTGTGAGCAGGAGAAGCCAACCGTTAGTGGAGCTGGAGCGCTGCGGGAAAGCAGACCGAGGAAGGAAGGGGCAGCTTTACGGGAAGGAGGAACACCAGCCCCCAGGAAGAAATAGAAACAAACTAGCATGGGATTCAGCTTAAACCACATCCCTTCGTTGTTAACTTGTCAAAAAAAAATCTGGATCCTGAAGAGCTCAAAGTTATATAACGTGATCAGAAATTTATTCCTGTATGGCAAGACCCAAAGCAGATCGGATGGCGAATTTTGTTGCCGATATGCAAGTTTTGATTGGGAGGTACCAAATGGACCACAATGTTGTGTGTGACCTGCAAAAAAGTGTGATGGGATTGGATAAGCCTAGGGAAGAGTGTAACGTTTCGAAGCAACAAATGCAGGCACTCAATAGGCTTAAAAAAGACAAGTCCATTTTTGTCACGCGGGCGGATAAATCTAACCTAACTGTAGTTTTAGACCGTGATGAGTATATCCAATGGCTGGAAGAAGGACTACAAGACCGCAAAATGTACCACCAGTTAGAATTTGACCTTGTGCTGCACATGCTCCATTCATGCTTCGAAGCTGAAAACATGCTCACTGAGGATGTTGCGAAGAGCCTCCGTCCATGTGCTGAAGCCAAATTATCTAGTGTGTTTGGCCAAGTGAAAATACACAAGCCAGCGAATCCGATCCGTGTGATTACATCAGCTGTGGGGGGCCCAGCCCAACCTATCGACAGGTTCCTTGCGGCGAGGCTGCAGAAGTATGTTTGGGGTCAACATGGGCTGCGGGACACTTCCGATTTTCTCAGGAGGCTGGAAGGGGTGAAGTTGGAATAGGAGGATGGCCTTAGATCATTCGACATTACAGCCTTGTTCCCGAGACTCTCACACCGCCTCATCATGCAAAAATTTAATGAGGCAGCTCGGCGACAAAAGATCAAGGAGAACGAAGTCCAGCTTGACCAGCGACTACTAAAAGCATTGCTTGCAAACATCTATGTCCAGTTCCAAGGGGTCACCTACTGGCAAGTTTCTGGCACCCCAATGGGGCATTCCTCATCTCCTAGGATTGCGGAGATTGTCCTTCAAGGCCTCGACGAAAAAGTTGTTCCCAAGCATCCATCTATCAGGATCTAGGTCCACCAGCTTCCTGCCCCTTTCCTCTTGCTGAGCGACTTTAACAGCCACCACATTGGGGGGAACCTAACACTGACAACAAGGGAAGGATCCATGAAGAATGGATGCAGAGGGGGTCCATTTGCATCCTGAATGATGGAGCCATGACACACTATAACCTGCCCACAGCAATTGGTAATCGGTGGACTTAGCCTTTTGCTCGCTATCCATCACAGTTACATCACTTGTGCTGTCACTGCCAATCTGCATGGGAGCGATCATCTCCCCGGTTTTGTGGCTTCCAGGCCAGCCCGGTGGGTGCTTAAACGAGCTGAGTGGTCAGCCTTTGCTGAGGCTGTTGTGTTTCAGCGTGCGGTGGAGGACTTTTCTGATGTGGATGAACTTTCAACTCGTGGTCCTTCCTGCTGCTCATGCTACTATCCCGCGCACGTCCACACAGCCAATATGGGTACCTGTTCCGTCGTGGACACTGGCTAGCAGGCGAGCATTGCGTGCATTTGCGGTAAGCCCAACAACTGACAACTTTTTGGCCTTTAAGCGCTGCCGTGCCCGTGCCAGGTATATCATCCATGAGGCTATGCGTGCTTCATGGTCGGCTTATGTTTTGTCGATCATGCTGTCCACACCTTCTCAGCAGGTGTGGAGGAAGGTGCGCCAAATCTCAGGGAGGAACGTGTGGAGTTGTCACTTGTGTGCTCCACAATGGCTGCCTTTAATTTCATGTCTTTATGTTAACCATACCCAGATAACCCTCTAACTACCTAATAGGCTGTCCCATTATATATATATATATAGCATTTGGTTACATCACATGACTTCCTGTTGTATCACTATTTATACTACAGTTAACAGGAAGTAAACTGTCTTATCAGCTGTAGCCTACACTTTGGTAGTCCATGTGTTTCATTACCATTGGTGCCCACGCTGGGCTTAGGTGTGTCCAGGCAAAGGGCATCACTATTGGCGACGAGTCCGGTACCATTGGTAATCTTTAAATGTTATGCTTAAACTGATAGGTCTTCAACCACATCTCTGCTCCATATTTGTGGTAAGTTGCAAATTTTTTTCATTTGGCAATGAAAATTAGTGGTCTGAATTCCTATCAGAGTTTAAACTTTCTCAAACAGTGTTATTTTGTCGTGGTAGTGAATTGTGGTACGAAAATGGTAATAGTTAAATTTAGTACCGTAACAACTAGAACCGAAGTGGGCAATTGGATTTCTTATGGTTAATTTTACCTTGGCAGTGTTCTAGAGCGACGCACTGGCGTGTCCGCACAGGCAGTACTATAAACCTGAAGGCCCGAAAAATGCGCTGCTAAATTAACCCTTTTAAATTGGATTGTGCCATTGCCCATATTCGGGCTGGTGTGTGCCGGTGTACAATTTAACACCGTAGGTTTATGCTTAAACTTAGTGAAATCTGGTCTGTGCTGAGGCTTAGGCCAGAAGTGTTGTTTTCGTAAAACGTTGCAATAATGGTGAACGTAGAAACTTTTTTTTCAAAAGCCTAGTCCCTTTAAATTTAACTTGTAGGCAGTTAATCTACAAAACCAGGTAGGCTGCAATCAAGCTTGATTTATTTCTGTGTTTAAAAAGTTGACCGGTAGTCTTGTGTGCTCCAGTTTAAACCTTGCATGTTAAACAGGATTGTAATTAAATTAAATTTAATTTAATTTTGTAAGGCTTATGCCAAAGACAGGTGTCGGTAGCAAACCACCTGAAACTGCAAAAAGTAGCAGTGAAAGTGAAGCTGAAAATAATTCAGTAGTGAACGCAAGTGTTAATGAAGCTAGTTCAAATTTAACTTTAAATTTTGAATCTAGTGAGAGTGAAGACGACGTCAACATGGGTTTGTCTAAAACCGCTGGTTTATTTTCAGAATTTGATTGTGAGTCCGATACATGGGAGAAATACTCCAACCGAATTAGTTACTATTTTAAAGCTAAAGAAATACCAGCAACCAAGCAAGTAAATTTTCTAATGGCATCTGTAGGCTAGAAAATGTTTGATAGGATTTTGAATATAATTTCACTTGATTTGCCCGACTCATTAACTTTTGACGAGCTAGTTAAAAAAGTATTAGACGACATCGAGCCAGTGCCCTCCATGGTATCTGAGCGTGTTAAATTCTTTAGAAGGTCGCAAAAATCAGATGAGAGTATTCGGGAATATTTAGCTGCACTTAAGCTAATGACGAAGTATTGTGACTTCGCTAAAATTAAAGATATTAACAGCAAAATGATTAAGGATTGCCTAATTCGGGGGATCCAATCTGAAGTCATTCAAGGCGAGTTGTTGAAGCAGACTCTGGATTTAAAGGCTACAACATCCTTAGCTTTATCCTTAGAATCTGCTGAAACAGACCAAAGCGTTTTGAGAAGACATTCTAGAGCTGTTAATTACGTAGGTAAAAAATCTAGCAAACCACCAAGTAGGCCTAAATCCACTAAGGATTTTATTTGCTATTGCTGCGGCAAATCCGGCCACGTGAAAACACGTTGTAAATATCGTGAATATACTTGTGGCAGACGCCACACTGTCGATCATTTAAAAGCCGTGTGCAGAAAAGCAAGTCATTCAAACAGAACTTCAAAATCACTCGACCACTCTAAAGTAAGTTCTAGCACAAATTTTAAGGCTAGGCCGAAGTCTAAACAGAAGTATAGCTACAAAAAACGTGTTAACAAACTTGAACGCGATAGCGAAAGCGATAGTGAAGAAGGCCAGGATGTTGAAGCCGAAAATTCAGAGTCTGGTTCCGGGTCTGATAGCGATTCAGACAACGACTATCTTGTGCTAAAAAAATAATACTCTTGGACTGAGTCAGGCTGCGGACCAGACTTCAATTCCCCAACAAACCAACAAAATAGTAGTAGTTAATTCTATGAAAATCCATAAATGGAAAATGCCAGTCTGCCTAAATGGTGTCAAGCTTGAAATGGAACTTGATTCCGGGGCAGACGCATCCATTATCCCTACTGAGCGGCATCAAAAATATTTTGCGGACTATCCTTTAAAACTCAGTCCGTACTCGATACACTCATACACTGACGGAATTCAGAACACGATTTAGACTGCAAGTCTGAAGGTTGAAGTCAAAGGTCAAATCGAACACTTTGGATGCTTTAGTTTCCAAATTATACAGGGTGGGGTAGAAAGGACGGAACACCCTTGGCAATCAAAGATGGTTAATGTTAGGATAATGAAACTTTGCTTGGTATGTAGGCGAACGGGGTAGGGGGGGGGGACAACTAACCATTAATCGATCACTGACCTTGATGCATATTTTCAAGGTCATCGTGATGCTAACTTTTTAACTATGCTTCGTAGAACTCCAGTTTACATAGAAACCTGTAGACATTGGCAAGGCATGGCCATTGCAAAAACAGAACGAAAGTCGGTACTCTAGTTTAGGAGTTATAAAAATAGCAAGCATCATTTTGTTGTGCAGACCGAGTGGCTTTCCTGCCAAACAGTGAGTGAAAATTAAATCCAGTGGTCCTCAAAGTACATGAAGCATGCTTGCAAACAGCAACTGACACACTGATGACTCGACACTACTCAACACAACCTGCTACATTACACGTATAAACAGAATGGTGCTGCAAACTACAGCATCTTATGCAAGTTGGCATAGTTTAGTCACCGTGGTCGTCTAGAAATGAAACTAATGTTGTTCCTCCCTCAGGTTAACATTTCTGATTTTGTTTTAGAGCTGATCACGGTTAATGAATTATGCCAATTTGCGTATGCTGCCAACACCATTACCTACCAATACAATGCATGGTGTACGAAAGAGCCTGACAGAACTGTTTGGCAGGAAAGCCACTCGGCCAGCACAACAGAATGATTCTTGTAATGCCCGTAACTCCTAAACTAACGTACTGAATTTAGTTCTGTTTTTTGCATTGGCAATGCCTTGACACTGTCTACAAGTTTCTAATTTACACTGGGGTTCTACGAAGCATAGTTAAAAAGTTAGCATCACGATGACCTTGAAAATATGCCTCAAGGTCAGTGATCGATTCATAGTTAGTTGGCTCCCCGTTCGCCTACATACCATGCAAGGTTTCATTATCCTAAAATTAACCATCTTTGATTGCCAAGGGTGTTCCGTCCTTTCTGCCCCACCATGTATAAACCTGCATTAATGGGAAAGGCTTTCTATTTTTCGGGTTGACTACCATCCATTTTATGACCTACAAACAAAAGTTAAACCTAAGAAAAATGTAAAGAAAATTAAAACTAGCATTACACCAGTTGACACTTCCGAAATAGTGAAGGGTTTCCCTGAGCTATTTTCTAAAGGTATGGGTAAATTTAAGAACTTTAAAGCTAAGATTCATTTAAAAACTGATGCAAAGCCTGTGTACTGTCGTGTAAGACCAGTTCCGTTAGCACTTAAAGAAAAGGTTAACCAAGAAATTCGTAGGTTGGTTGGCCTTGGAATTCTAGAGCCTGTGGAAACCTCTCAGTGGTCTACGCCCATCGTCATAGTTCACAAACCGGATGGCCAAATCCGGGTGATAGGTGATTATAAGACCACCGTGAACCCTCAACTGGAAGTCGACCACTATCCGGTTCCCACGGCCGCAGAATTATTCAGTGAATTAGCAGGCAGTGACACTTTTTCCCTTATCGATCTTAAGGATGCATTTCTGCAAATTGAACTCAATAAACAGTCACAAGAAGCTTTAACAATAAATACACCCCTGGGTTTGTTTAGATGGCTTCGCGTACCCCTGGGCCTAGCGTCCAGCCCTGGCATTTTTCAGAGGGTAATGACTCAAGTCACCAGTAAAATCCCCAAATGTCTCCCGTTTTACGATGACATCCTGGTGAGCGGGAAGGGGGTTGCACATGACGAATCGTTAAACAAGCTGTTAAATGCTTTACGAGATGCAGGAGCCAAACTTAAGATCGAGAAGTGCAAACTGTCGCAGCCTGAATTAAAATATTTAGGCCACATGATAAATGCAGAAGGCCTGTATACACTCCCTGAGGTTATTGAAGCAGTCACAAACGCTCCTAACCCAACATGTATTCAAAAGCTACAGAGCTTTTTGGGTTTTGCAAACCATTACTCAAAATATCTACCAAATCTCGCTCATATTCTGTCACCAGTAACACGTTTATTAAGCCCAAGTGTGAAGTGGGTTTGAGGGGCAGAATGTGACCGAGCCGTGAGTAAAGTAAAAGAATTATTTCTTAAATCTAAAGTTCTGGTTCATAACAATCCGAAATTAAAGCTCAAACTCGTTTGTGACGGCTCACCTTATGGGGTCGGCACGTGCCTCATGCATGTCTTGAAAAACGGTGAATCTCGACCTATAGCTTTCGCTTCATGTAAGCTAACTCAAGCCGAAATGGGCTATTCGCATTTTGATCGGGAAGCTCTCAGTGTGGCTTGTGCAACGACGGTTGCTGCTGAAACTATCCTGATTACTTTTGATTTGTGTAGGCTACTAAATTTTGGTCTTGAGGTGACTTTCCATAGCCTATAGGCCTAAGACTTTCAGTATTGTGAGATTTTATGCCAAGGTCTACTAGATCTAATCCAGATTTTGACCCTGACTCTTGGAGTTTAAGTTGGGACCCTAATAAAATAGGGAAAAGGTCTAGAAGGGAACAAGCAGCTAAAATGACTACCCCTATTATTCCACAAGTTGTGCAATCACCATTAGGGGTTACTCCGTCAAGATTAGCACCTCAGTTTCCTCCAGCTAGCCCTAATGTTCAAGTGACACCTAATTTGAGTCTAAGTACTGCATCAGCAAGCTTAAATGTTAGTGAGTCAAGCCCTACATTGACTTTACCAAATGTTGGACAATTATTTTCACCAGTTGCAAGTAATACTAGTGTTGCAGTAAGTGTTCCATTTGCACCTGGCGTACCTTCAAATGTAAATTTGCCTTTTCCACCTCCTTTTCCTCCTGCCTGTGTAGCTTCAGTAATAACTACTGCTAATTCGCAGCAGCAGCAACTAATTCCAGTAACCCTAACATGGACTGACCCCTCTGGACAGGTTCAAACATGTTCTATTTTGCCAAATGACCCTGTGTTCCAAATGCTTGGGAAGCCTTCAGTAACTGTTTCTTCAATGCTAAATTATTCTGCACCCTTACCTGGACCAAGCCAAGTGTCAACTCAAATACCTACTTATGTGCCAAATTATCTTAGCCAACCTCTTACAGCTGGTAATTCTACTGACACTGCCATCTTGGATTTGAGTGCTAAACTGGATTCAGTAGTTAATTTTTTATGGGGACGTACAAATTCTTCAAGTAGGCCTGCTTCAAGTTTTGCACCTAAGCCACCATTAACTTCAACAACTAATGTTTTCAGTTCACCTGTTATGACACCTAGCAGTAATCTAGTTGGTAGTAGTTCAAATGTTGTTAGCTGTTCATCACAGAATAATTACCAAAGAGCTGTTGAAATGTCAATTCCTTTGCCTAAAATGGAAGGTTTGAAAATTGGGGAATTTAATGGGTTGAATGACAAAATTTTCCCCTCAGCTTTTATTATGAAGTTAGAAAGAATTTTAAAGGTTAGAAAGGCTGACGAAAAATTATTTATCCACCAAACTGTTCCATCATGGTTAACAGGGGATGCTGTTGACTGGTTTTTGGCAAATGAACCTTTTTCTAGTTGGGAGAATTTTAAAACCTTGTTTTTGGCAAAGTTTGAAGTACAGTCACATGGGTATAACCTAATTGCTAAGGTTAGAACTATGAGAATGCAAGAAAATGTAAGTTTCATTAAGCATTTTAATAAATGCACAGATATTTTAAAAAACACAGGTGCTAGAATCAGTGATTTTGATCAAATTGAGGCTATTTTGGAAACATTGAATTCGACATTTCACATGCCTATGATGTCAAGAAAATTCACTTCTTTGATAGATTTAAAAATGCAAGGTCTTTTCTTGGAAAATATGATTCAAAGAAGACAGGCTAATCCAATCCAAGCTGGAGTTTCAAATGTTGGTAACACTAGAAATGGTAGAAATCGGGGTAGAGGTTATGGGAATAACAGCACTAGTTTCTTGCCTAAATACGATGCAAAGTACACTTGTAATGTTTGTAGTACGGTCGGGTGGACTTCTAAATTCTGCCCTAATAGGTCAAATCACCAACAAAATCAAGTTGCAGTTAGGAAAAACGGCAGCAATAACAGTAATTCGAATAGTAGCAATGGCCACGGAAATGGACGAACTTTTTTTAGTAACCGTGGTAGTAATAACGGTAGCGGTAGCCGTGTACAGGGAATTTGGTGCTCGAAGTGTAAAAATTCGTCGCACGAAACACAAAATTGTCGTGTAAATCCCACTATTGGTCGTCCTCCAAATAGAAGCACTGTTGCACAGTTTCATGAAATTGAGTCGGATTCTGATGCACAGGAATTCGTGCCAAAAAACCCGAAAGCCATCCAGTTTTAGTCGGTGAAGCTGGAAATGGCGTGTCTTCTTTTCAAAACCGACCAATTCCTAACAGAAATTGTCTAGGCGATCTTGTTGAGCCTGCACCAGCACCGTGTGCATATTTTTCACTTAAATTCGGTAAAGAATGTGCAGACGCCATACTCGATAGTGGAAGTACAATGTCTTACATAAATATGTCACTAAAAGATGAGTTGTTAAAAATGGGTTGTGAATTTACGCAACGTCCTTATCGGGTTAGAGTTGCCGATACTTGTTCCGTTGAGTGTCCGGGTTTCGTATTGGCTACGTTTCAGATTGCGCAACGAACTGTAACTTTTCCACTGATCTTGATGGAAAACACAATCCAGCCAGTAATCCTTGGCGTGGATTTTCAGCAGTGAACGGGTTTACAGCCAAATTTCACGTCGAACACTTGGTTTTGGCAGGATAAACCTTCGAATATCTACAAACTGAATAGGGAGCCGGGTATAAACGAAGTCCATCAGTCCCAGGCAATTGCTACATCCATAGAGCCAGATGAGTTTTGTGCTACAGAGTAAGACATTCGCAATAAAGTAAATGAGAGTGACATTTTAACAGATGACGAAAAGGAACAGTTGTTCAAGGTATTAATGAAATATAGATTTGTGTTCAGTTCGAGAATTGGTTTAATAAGCCCAGTTATGGATATTGATGTTGGCGATCACCCGCCAATCGCGTTGAAGCCCTATCCAGTTTCAAAGTTTAAAGAGTTGCAATTACGTCAGCAAGTACATCGGATGCTGGGGCTTGGGGTTATCGTCCCCAGCACGAGTGCATGGTGTTTTCCGGCGTTTATCATTCCCAAGAAAAACAACACCACGCGTTTTGTGATAGCATACAATAAATTGAATGAAATAAGCAAGATGCAAAACTTTCCAACCCCTAGAATTGAGGATATGGTGCAGAGGTGCCCTAAGAGCAAGTACTTAACTCTTTTTGATTTAACCGAGGCATACTGGCAAGTGGGGGTGACGAAACGAGCAGGTGAGGTGTCATCTTTTTGCACCCCGTTCGGAAATTTTACACCGCTCAAAATTATGTTTGGTGTCAAGCAAGCACCAGCGTTCTTCTGTGCCTCAGTTTCACGAATGCTCACCCCTCTACATTATCTGAACGTACAAAGCTATTTTGATAATATCTCGATTATGTCACAGGAATTCCGATTGCATTTGATGGCGATCGAAGACACCCTAACGATTTTGGGTCGTGAAGGATTCAAAATAAACATAAAGAAGACAGACTTTTGTAAGAAAGAGATAACCCTATTAGGTTATAAGGTTACGAGTGAGGGGGTTTTGCCGAACCCTAGTAAGAAAGAAATTCTGGAGAATTGGCCACGCCCCAAAAGCATTAATGAGCTCTGAAAATTTCTCGGTTTGGCGGGTTTTTTTTCGTAGATTTGTGATGTCATATTCAGCTATTGCAGCGCCTCTATTTTCGGTGCTTAAAGGGAAAACTCCGAAATTTGTCTGGGAGGCAAAGCAAGAACAAGCTTACCAGAAAATCAAGAAAATGTTGGTAGACGCTCCCTTGTTAGCAGCGCCTGATTACAATCAGCCGTGGATAATTATGGCAGACGCATCCTTCTCTGGGGCTGGAGCGATTTTATATCAGGTCGATCCACTCACTAAGGAGAAGAAAACCATAGATATAATCTCTAGACGTTTGACAGTTGCTGAGCAGAGATTTTCTAATAGTGAAAAGGAATTAATGAGTATTATTTGGGCAATGCGTAAGTGGCGTAGATACATAGAAGGGGGTGTGATAACAATTTTCAGCGACCATAGGGCACTTTCGGTTTTAAGCAAGGTAAGCGCACCCACGGGACGCTTAGCGAAGTGGCTTGTGGAGTTATCTCAGTTGGACGCTAAGATTTGCTTCGTCCCAGGGTCACAGAATCGCATCGCGGATGTGTTGTCTAGGCGATACGAATCTGAGAGAGACTTTGCTCCTATCACTAATCCAATCTTGATACCAGCGATGGATGAACGAACGGGTCAGAATTGTTACGTTTTTAACAACGATTGTTTGTGTAATCAGTTGGATATTGAACAGATTTCGCTTGATCAGATTAGAGCAGAAACGTTAAAAGACAAATACACGTTGGCATTAAAGTTAGCTTTGGAGGGAGAAACGAAGGAAATAAAGTACGATTCGCCTTCAGTTCATAGATTTGTGTTGAAATACCAGCCAAAGTCAATTGTGAGTGACGGAATAATTTATGTGGATGTGAATAAAGATGTTGTTGATGCGCCGAATTTGAAAATTTTGGTGCCCCGTTTGCTGCAAAAGAAAATCATTCAGCTAGTACAAGATACGTTTACAGGTCCTCATATGGGTGTTTACAAGACGATAAAACGCATATTTTGTTTGTACACATGGTTGAGCGCTTCGAAATTGATTTCAAATTACGTAAGGACGTGTAAAGTTTGTCAGGTCCATAAGGTGCAGCAGACTCGTAAGAAGGCTAAAACGATGATAGTAACTGAAAAGGAAGCATGGGAGAGTATTGTTTT
The DNA here is from genome assembly GCA_023313725.1 of Lithobius niger. Classification (NCBI taxonomy): domain Eukaryota; kingdom Metazoa; phylum Arthropoda; class Chilopoda; order Lithobiomorpha; family Lithobiidae; genus Lithobius; species Lithobius niger. Next base: position 39,723 of record JAHWFP010014840.1, on the reverse strand, counting down.
TGACCTGAAAGGCCCGCTAGTACGGAGTACAAATGGTTTTACTTACATCCTAGTGGTGCTTGATAAGTTGAGTCATTGGGTTGAATTAATTCCCCTAAGAAACGCTGAAGCTAAAACTATAGCAAAGGCACTCATTGATGAAGTGTTTTCCCGGCATGGCGTACCAGCGGAAATTTTTTCCGACAGCTCCAATAATTTGAGGGGGCAAATAATGAAGAATTTATGCCTGCAATGGCGTATCAAAGCTAGATTTCTGTCAGTCTATGCACCTAAGTCCAGCCTAGCTGAGCGATGGATGAAAGAGTTAACAAAAACGCTAGCAATTTACGTGCAAGATGAAAAGTCGGGTCATAGAAATTGGGATTTGTGTTTGAAGCAGCTACAGTTAGCATTAAATTCAGCAACTGATTCGGTGACGGGTTTCACCCAGAGTATGTGAAGGGACAGGAAGGGAGTTACGAATGCCCGAAGCCCCTGTCGGTAAAGTACAAACGGACGAAGTTAATTACCCATTACACATCTTAAACTTAACGTCACGCATGCGTGCGATAGTTAGGAGAGCAGTACGCAAACGTCAAGCAGCTAAGTTACATCGTGCTGCAAAGGCGGATAACCATAAAACTGGTAAAGAATTTGAAGTAGGAACAAAAGTTTACATACGAAATCACCCTAAAAGTGACAAATCACGCTATTTTATGAAGAAAATGGCACCAATTTACATCGGAAATTACGAGATTGTTTAAAAGTTCAGTCCTGTAGCTTATCAGCTTAAAGATCTTAATACGGGTATTATTTCTCGTTATGTGTATCATATAGATAATTTACGTGAACAGATTGAAGGTGAACGTTACCCAGTTAGTGAAGCAGATTCCGAAGAATTTTAAACTTAAATCTAAAAGTAGTTACTGTGTTTCTTCTGGGTCTTCTTTCGGCCAGCAGTAGCTAGATCTAAATATAGTTACGCATGCAAATTGTGGTGTGCGTGCAGTCAAAACATAACATTTAAGTTCAAAGAATCTAGTAACACACGGATATTTACGTTATTGATAATTGGTTTGAAAGGATTTAAGCTAGACTAGTCGTTATAAAATAAGTACGATGAGGCAGTTATGAAGGTTCTCTTTATGGGAACTCTAAGATTCACAAAGATTGATTTATTACAATTAAAGATGGATTGAATCAATAAACTGATGATGTTAATTGTTTAAGATAACTACATGGAATCAGATAATTGAAACTAATTTCGAGTTAAACTTAACTGATTGTTACTGCGTTAATCACATGTGATGCGCGTTGTTACCGATATTTGACAACCGATTTTGACTATTAAGATTTTGAAATAAAATCTTTCTTAGCCGATTATGATGGTAACCGATGGTTAGTGGTTACGATTTTCAAGTGAATTTTCGTGCATCATGCACCTAATTTCTTTTATTTTCTCTTGACTGTTTTTGCACTGATTGATTGTGATTGTATTTTAAATGTTGAAAAATCGTTTTTGCTTCTGCATAATTTTCGTGAAAATGTTCAAGTAATTAAGTTTGCGTAGCGGGTTTTACGGGAATAATGTCTGAATTTTGACGCTCAAAGATTTCCCAGACCTTACAGAAAACGTTACTAATGCGCATAGGTATTAGGTAATGTCACCCTGCTGGAACAGTCAAACGATTAAATTATTAGCAGATAAAAAGCTCGAACGTCCCCATAGCATCCTTAATTTTAACTTGTTGTTAGTGCGCACCTTCTTGGTATTATTTTTGAATAATTTCTGAGAACTTTGATTATTGTGTATATGAAATAGCTTAACTTAATAAATAATTTTTCACTTACCTTAACGAAGCGAGAACGCTTCTTTTCGAGGGCGGGACCTCTGCAACGACGGTTTCCACAGCTTCCTCGTACTCTTTAAGCTAGGGCCTTAGTGGGCCTCTTCACCTTGATGGCTCCATGCTATCTATACTGTATACTCTGTATCTTTATTGATGTATTCCAGTAATGCTATGTACTTTGATGTATGGTCTAGTCCCTGGAGATCGGTGGTCTGGATGGCTCTGGCCTTGCCTGCCCCTAGGGGTAGCTGCTAGCAGAGATGGATCATGGGATACCAGGACATAGTACAGGATGTACCTTGCACCACCAGTGGCAGGTACTGGCGCCAGCTCTAGGTACTTAACCTTGCAGCCCCTTGCAGCCTCACTCTGGAAGCTAGTCCCTAACCAGCTAAGAACTCTTCCTGAAGTGTGCCACTCTGCTAGTAGCCCTGATCAGAGCATCCTTGAACCATTGGACAACATCTCCTGAGGACAGACCGCGTGGCCCTGGAATAAACCCTGAATATACCATCCTTCTGGCGTTCTTCCTTGTACCGGGCATAGCGGGGTTGCACAAGGGGAGTGAAGCAGTTTCACGAATACGTTAGTGGTCAGCGATTCATACTGCAGTTTGATCAAAAGGCCCTAGTATGGATTTTTGGCCCTAAAAAAAGGAATACCGCAAATAGCAGCCGCCAGGATTCAGCGTTGGGCAGTAAAGCTTAATGCTTACGATTATGAATTCGAACACATTCCTGGTAAACTTAACTTGACGGCAGACGCGTTATCGCGACTTCCCCTACCAAATACCGAGGAATTCAAAAAAGCAGAAGAGCAGTATAATAATCTTGCTTTGGAAACTGTTTCTAATCTTCCAGTTTTAAACGAGACACTCGTTCTTGAAAGTAAACGTGATAAAATTCTTTCAAAAGTTTATTGTTACGTGAACCATGACTGGCCTGACAAATGCAAAATTCCCGATCTGTTACCGTACTTCACACGCCATGCTGATATTTCGGTCGAAAACGAAACCCTACATTGGGGGTATAGAGTCCTGGTGCCGACTGCCTTGCAGAGACAAATCTTGAAAGATCTACACAGTGCGTGCTCACTTAGGCATAGTTAAATTGAAAGGTTTAGCTAGACAAAAGGTCTGGTGGCCTAAGATTGACTCTGACATTGAAAATAAAGTCAAATCATGCCAAAATTGTCAAGAGTATAAAGATACTCAAACAGCTGGGCCAAAACACAAGTGGAAATATCCACTCAAGCCTAATGATACGATGCACGCGGATTTTCTCGGCCCGATGGACAATTATATGTTTTTCATGCTAGTAAACGCACATTCAAAAATTCCTTTTGTGCATAAAATGAAGTCTACTACATCCGCACGTGTCATTGACATTTTAAACAATCATATAGCCCTATATGGTTTAATGGACAGCTTAGTTACGGACAATGCTGCCCAATTTATGTCCGCTGAATTCCAAAATTGGTTAAAATCCAATGGGATTAGTCATAAGGCCCGAGTTTTGCGCCCTGGACCAACGGATTGGCAGAAATCTATGTCCGCAATTTCAAGAGAGTCTACAAGGCCGCGCGGCGACAGGCGTCTACTATTTAAGAAAGTATAAATTCCTATTTGCTGTCAGCACGTATCACTATTTCCGCTACCACGCAAGCAACACCCGGAAAATTGTACTTTAACCGAGAATTAAAGTCTCGGCTGGATTTATTGTTCCCTGACCCTATTGCAGCCGTTCGTAGTAAACAATTAAAACAAGTACAGAGCACCCACCATCGTGAGTTGAAAACGTATCAAATAGGTGATAATATTTGGTATCGTGACTAAAAAGCACCTAATCCGTTGGTGAAAAGCAATATTTCCTGCGTTAATAATAATGAGCAACATCACGCTATTTCAAAACGCATGTCTTTTGGCGGTAAGAAACGTGAAAAGCCAAGTTCCGCTGACGTAGTTCCTGAGCGTCGACCTCTCAGTCAATCCAGAAAGTCGATTTCTGTCGTCGAGGGCTCAAATCCACCAATCCAACAGCTTGAAAAATCACCTGTGAATTTGCTTTGCAAGTCAGAAGGTGGCAGGAGAACTCCGGCAAAATCACCCCACACACACGAAGTGGACGAGTCTGTAAACGTAAACATCCAATCACCTTTGGCTAGTAACAGCACTTCTTCCGTAGAAAATTAGAAGCCTGAAAGGTCACAACCTTCATCGGTTGTTACGTCACCAACCATTAACAAATAACCACCGAAGCCAAGTCATGCTAACAAAAAACAGAATCCTAACAAACATAAAGTTGTGCTATCACCAACACAGGTTGATATTGCTGCGCAACTTGATAATCGACAAAATCGTTCGAAGAGACTGCATAGAGCTCCTGACAAGCTCATTTTGTAGTTTGTTTTTTTTTAATTACCAGTTAGCTACAACTTCTTCGTTTTTTTTTTGTTGTAAACTATTGCCCGTGAGCTTAACGAAAGTTCATTTTAAACTGTAGCGAGTAACCCTAACATGTTTTTGTCCCTAGTTATTCGTGCAGAGAATCGGCTCTGTTAATTTTAAAAATGTCCACCTTTAAAATTAGGTAAAAATGTAGTGTATATTGTTGCTTGTGTGAAAAAAATAATTTCACGGTTTTATCTATTTGTTTCTTTTTGTATTTTCATGTACAATCCTTCAACATCGGAATAAAAAATTGTTTGGAGCCACAATTTCCACTCTGGTGATCACTAACCGAAAGTAACATCTGCACCCTTGGATGCCAGATGTCTTTCTCCAAGCAACACTGTAGCGTTTCAGTTGCAGTAATGTTGCTCATTAAAAGAAATTTAACCAAAAGGCTACACACAATAACAGCATCAAATGAAAATTTCTAATTGGAATTATTATGAAAAGAATTTGCTCCTGAAATAAAAATAAAAATTTTAAACTGGCAAAGTTTTCAGTCACATTAGCAATGTTTAATTTTTGCTTAACCATGTACATCTTCAGTTTATTTTATTTTGTAAAACAGCTTACAAAAATAGTGTTTAGCTTTTTCTTCGAAAGCGAAAACTTATGTATCTTTCTTTAAAAATAGGTAGTAAACTAAAAAAATACATCTTGCCTTCGTAATCATGATTTTATTTCCAGCTAGGCTTAGATTTTTTTTTCTGTTTTTTTTTTCGCTCTCTGTATTGTGGAGTCGTCACTTGTGTGCTCCACAATGGCCACCTTCAATTTCATGTCTTTATGTTAACCATACCCAGATAACCCTCAACTACCTAATAGGCTATCCCATTATTTATATATAACATTTTGTTACATCACATGACTTCCAGTTGTATCACTATTTATACCACAGTAAACAGGAAGTAAACTGTCTTATCAGCTGTAGCCTACACTCTGAAAGTCCGTGTGTTTCATTACCGTTGGTGCCCACGCTGGGCTTACGTGTGTCCAGGCAAAGGACATCACAGAACGTGCCTTCCCCGGTGTCACAGTTAAGAGTATCGAATACCGTGATCTCTTCTGTGCTGGATATCGCTGATTGTCTTGCGCGGGTCTCTAGATATAACCATTATGATCCTGGTTTCCTCGGGATTAAGCTTAAAGAAGAGGCTCACTCTCAAGACTTTCGCTCCGACAGTCTAGAGGAGTACAATCTACCATTTACCAGGCAGGAATTTGTTTCAGCTTTGTCCAGATCACGTGACTCCGCCTGATGATGTTCATTATCAGATGTTCAACCGTGTGTGGGCGGAGGGCTGCTTGGAGGACAGCAGAGTGATTATCCCGATTGTAAAACCGGGCAAAGACCCGACTTCTTCCTCCAGTTATCGTTCAATCGCTCTGACCAGCTGTGTCTGTAAACTTATGGAATGGATGGTCAGTGAGAGGTTGGTCTGGGTGCTGGATTCACGGGGATTCTTATCTGCTTCCCAGTGTGGCTTTCGACGGTTTCGGTCAACCATAGATCATCCCTTGAATCAGATGTGAGGGAGGTTTACCGCCTGCGTCAATTCCGGTTCAAGTGTTCTTTGACTTGGAGAAGGCTTATGATACCACCTGGCAATATGGGATTATCTGTAATCTCTATAACTGTGGCTTGAAGGGACGGATGCCACTGTTCCTTTCAGCTTTTCTCTCGTGCTGTTCTTTTTGAGTACGTGTCGGGACGACTCTTTCCCACCTGCATGTTTTGGAGAATGGTGTGCCTCAAGGAGATGTTCTCAGTGTCATCTGGTTTGCCATTGGGATCAACCCCATTGCTCAGCAAGCTGCTGTTGCTCAGTCATTGTTTGTTGATGACTTCGGCCTGCACTTTCGGACGTGCGAGCGGCAGCTACAGCTGGTAATTAACAAGGTCCACTTTTGCCGCCTACAAACACTGCACCCTGATCCTTGCTTGCACTTGGGATACGCAAAAATTCCTGTTGTCCCACAGGCGCGTTTCCTTTGTCTGGTGTTCAGTGCCTTCCACACTTGCGCAACTTAAAAACAAGGCTTGGCGGGCGCTTAACATCTTACGGATTCTGTCGAGCACTTCATGTGGTGCCGATCGCACAGCCATGTTGCGCTTCTACCGAGCTCTTGTCCGCAGCAAACTTGATTATGCAAGCATGGTCTATGGTTCGTCTAGTGACTCGATTCTCCAGATGTTGGACATTGTGCATCATAGTGGCCTGCGTCTGGCGACTGGGGCATTTCGGACGTCTCCAGTGGTCAGCCTCTATGCTGAAGCCTCGGAGCCACCTTTCGCCATTTGTCGGCAACAGCTAGCCATTCAGTATGCTGTGCGTTTGCATGCTGCGCGATCCAGTTCTACTTGGTCCATGGCTTTTGGACCAGACTTGCGGCACAGCAGACGCGGGATGAGTAAAGGTGATTTCTGCAATAGGCTCCAGCAGTCCTGTCGGGAGGTAGCCTTTGAAATACCCTGCGTCTTGAAGCATGCGGAAACGCCAATGGCCCCCCTGGCTTGTCACAAGTAGCATGTTCATTTTTTCTCTAGCATCCCTCCCAAAAGGTTCCACCCTACCAGCAAGGTACTTGCAGGATGTGTGCTTGTGTACATTAGGGAGTGACTGTTTCCTATCGCCTTCCATCAGGCTATTCTGTGTTTTCTGCAGAGCTTCTGGCTCTCGGTCTGGCGGTGGAATGGATCCTTGTTATTCAGGGCACGCATTTCATCATCTTAGTGATGTCACGAGTGCCCTGGAGTCCTTGGAGAAATACAACCCTCGGAACCCCTTGACTCAACTTGTCCAAGCTCTGCTTTCCCGCTTGCCTGGCCTGCAGAAAACCAGGGTTTTCTGCTGGATCCTGGGCCATGTTGGATAACTGGAACGGAGCATGCTGATTGTGCAGCGAAAGGGGGCCCTTTCTGGTCCTCTTGAAAGGGATCTCAGCCTTGTTCCCTCAGACACCTTTCCAACTCTATGTCTGAGGTTGCATGCTTTTTGGCAAGCCTTATGGGACAGACAAAACGGCAATAAATTGCGGACTATTAAAGGCGCTGTCGAGGAATGACACTCGGCGTGTTGCTGCAGTCGCCGTGCAGAGGTGGTGTTGGCTCGTTTATGCATTGGTCACACCTGACTTACTGTTTCCTTTTGAAGGGGGTTGTCCCTCCTGAATGTCATTGGTGTTGACGGCCACTTACAGTCCGACACTTGGTTGTCACCATCTTGATGATGTTCGTCTTCGTTTCCATCTTCCGCGAGACACTGCACGTCAATTAGGCGATAAGTCTGCCCTCCTGTACGGAGTTTTTCAATTTTTGCAGGAGGTTCAGATCTACAATGAGATCTAGATTCGCGGTATGTTTATTATCTCTGTAATGTGTGGTGCAGTGGCGACCCGGACCAATGCTCTGTGACCGAGGTTGGCGCTAATGACCTAGCTGTCGACGCGCCATTAAGCCTCAATCTCCGCCCCTCGGAGCCGAGTAATATTGTATTCATTTTCAGGGGTTAAGGCGAATCTCCTCTGATCTACTCCGTCGACTCTGAACCTCTTCAAAACTCGACCAAATTTATTCACAGACATTTTTTCCCCTTTATTTATAAATATAGATATATAAAATTGTAAAAAAAAAAAATTAAAAACGAACTTAGTGGCAGCCACTTTTTAAATAATGTAAGCCCGGTGTAGGGTCTGAGTAGGTGATGTCAAATTTTGAATCATTTCGCTCTAGGACTAACAGTTTTCGAGTTACGGCCAGTTGATTACAAAATGAACTTTGTGGCAGCCACATGAAAAATGCGGTATCCAATGTGTGAGGGATAGGTAGGGGATACCAAATTCCGAACCTTTTTCTCTAGGACCTATGGTTCGCGAGTTACGGCCAGTCGAGTCAAAACATGGGGGTGGACTAACTTCCAAAAATGGTGATACCCGGTTTATGGGTGGGCCATCCGTTGGGTAGGACCCAGGACCCTTGGTGGGGTTATTGAGAGGGTGGCCGAATTTCGATCGGTTTTGCTCTTGGACCATTATTTTAGAAGTTACGGCCATTTTAAGGAATTTCAGAAATCGAAACTGAAACGGTGGCCGTCTTAAAAATGAACTTAATGCCAGCAAAGTGAGTAGTAGCTCTTCCCCTATAGAAAACAATCTAATCCCGAGTAATAGGTCATTGCCTATAGGAAAACAACCTACTACTCGAGTAATAGGTCATTCCCTGTAGGAAAACAACCTACTACCTAGGTAGTTTGGTGTTTCCTAACTAGAAGGCAGTAAAATGTCCCTCAGCTTAAGGACCCAAGAATTTAAACTTACAACGCTGCCAAGCCTTAGGGGCCTCATACTGACAAGGATATCCCAGCACTGAGTTCGACTCAAGAGTACATTCGTATGCCTAACAAAAGGAAATTAAAATAGTATTTACTCACCAATGGCCCACTGCTGTTAATTGACAAACCTGGATTTCATTTTATACCCAACACAACACTCCAACCATAAACAGTAATGATTTCAGATTTACAAATACACACTTTAAAAATTGGTAGTATCACTCAGACCTCCAATACAAAGTTTGGCTTAAAACACTCCCTGTTTATTTTACCAATTGGTTGCTTAAAGGTTTTATGATATCTCAAAGCAAAGATATTAATTCCTTCTTGTTACTTCAATAATGCATTCCAGTATTTATGAGGCAGGAAGGACAGCCATCTTAAATCTCGTGGTGCCCATCTCAAATCTCGTAGGAAGTGACATCAGAATTAATCATCAAGCAGTTTAACTCAATCATCACACCATCATTCAACATCACTCCATTCACCATCATTTCACCATCACATTCACCATCATTTAACAACTGAGTCTGTTTGGTATAGTGGTCAAGGTCTCAGTTTCCTGATTTGATGATACCCAGTTCAAATCCGGCCTGAGGACTTTAAGAATTCATTTTTTCTCACATTTATTTACAGAAAAAAAATTTGCAGAAAACGCCCACTGGGATAATAATAGGTTAAGGTCAAGCAGGAGCAACGTATTCACAAAGTGCCGGCCGTAAATTTGCAGATCACCCCAAGATGAGCGACTTCGAAATGGCTGCCAGGAAGTAACTTCATTCAGAATGGTGCCATTTCCGGTTCTGGGTAGACAGAAAGTTACGTCATTAAAAAAGGCGACTTACATGGGGACAGCTATCTTAGAAAATGGTGGCACTTCCGGGTTACATGGGGGCCGCCATTTTGTCTGCATTAAGGTATTTCTCTCTACTGTTCCGTATTTTTACGAGTTCACATGTAAAATTGCAAAATTTGGGGGGAGGGGGGTTAGTGCTCTAGAAACTCATTATTTTATACTTAATGTGTGAGCATGTACATGTATTATAATGGCAATCAATTTCATTTACAAATACGTGTTGTCAATGGAATTTTTCGGCTGTACAACCAGTGAAAATCTTGATGGAAGGTGATATCCGTGATGGAAGGTGATCTCCATGATGGAAGGTGATCTGAAACAATCAAACATAGCATCTTGTACTAAGACAGTCAGTTATCGTGACGACAGATGACATCGTCAACAAATTTTTATTACTTATTGATACCAATGCAATCAAGATCACTGTCTGGAATTCGTGTACAATTTTATAAAGATCCGTGGCGAGGGGTGGGGGAGTGTGAGTACTATTGGGATGTTATATTTATGACCGGCTCTTTTTTTTGTGCGTTATTTGTTTTATTTGCCATTTACTGGCTGTTACTGATTTAGAACGGTTTACCAGAAATTTTGTTCCAACCTTCTATGTATGGACGGTTTAGTCGAGTTAGCCACCAGATTTTGGTGCGTTAAAGATGATAATTCTGTCAATTCTTCCATGAATAATACACGTGCACCATTTTGGTATGTTTCCCCACATTCTGAGGTTTCGTTTTTGCTTCTCGGCTGTCGCTAAGCGTGGATTGGGAGGACATGCGGTCGCAGAGCCATCCTGTGATGCGAAAACGAACTATGATTTTCTATTTGGCTGTATCTTTCTCGGAACCCTTTTGTTCCCGAGCGTTGTCTGAGAGTGCTCGAATCCCGATAATTCGTTAAAATTTCTTTCCTTAATTTAACTCTTGCGCCACCCAAATAAAGTTTTATAGGGATGTCTGTTTTTATCATTTTTGAGTAATTTTACGGCATTTCTGCGATTTTTTGCGTCGTTTGAGATTATTGTTTAATAAAAAAAAAATTAGGTCAAGCAGTGCCAGTGGACAACATCGCAGATGTGCCTTTTAATCCGTTAAGAAGGGGGTGTCATGTCAAGGGATTACCCGTTGAGGGGTGTGGTGAAAACATGGAATTTCCGTGTTTCTCTCGCTATTTCCAGTTGGCAGATTGATTCCGACATCGAAAGACCCCACACTTCTCATTGTCGCAAGTGCGAGCCAAGCGTTTGTGCGGTAGATGGGCTGCGGACCCATTGCCACCTATTATGGTAAGAATTAAAGGCCGGTTGCCACCAAATTAGCATTGCAGCATCTAGGCTTGTCGAGTTCTTCTCGCAGGAAGCAAAGGAATGCACAAAGCAAACCTTTTAAACACAACAAACAAGCCACATGACTCGTTAATTATTGAGTAAAAATTTGGTACCGCCTCGTGCACCTGGAAATGGGCTATAAAAATAAACGATATTAGTGTCACTAGATGGCGCCAGGGGACTTTCTATATATTTTTCCGTGGCGCCATCTAGTGACATCAGTATCGTTAATCTTTAAAGCTCATTTCCAGGTACACGAGGGCGTACCAAATTTTTACTCAATAATTAACGAGTCACGTGGCTTGTTTGTTGTGTTTAAAAGGTTTGCTTTGTGCATTCCTTTGCTTCTTGCAAGAGAAAACGCGATAGCCCTAGATGCTGCAATGCTAATTTGGTGGCTGTGGTGTCGTCAGTGAGGCACCACAATGGCGTCGTTTATATTAGGGCCTTAATGTCAACCTTCCTAGTTTGCCATAACCAATCTAATAGATAGCGTATTAATATTGTAATGTATACCATGACATACTAACATGTGACCATACAGGTCACATGACACATGAAACTTATACTGATGCACACAGGAAGTAAACTGTCTCTCCAGTTGTAGCCGATACACGAGTTGTCTGTTGTTACTAAGCCCTAGTTTACCCACGCAGTATTGGTGCACCAGCCAAAGTATACTACAGATGGCGTCGAGCCGGTACTATGGTTATTTAATTTAAGGTTAAAGCTAGCTTGTTAGGTTCTTCAACCACATCTGTGCTCCAAATTTGTGGTAAGTAGCAAATTTTTTATTTTGGCAATGAAATTAGTGCTCTGAAGGCCTATCAAAGTTTAGTCTTTTCAAACAGTGTAATTTTGTGGTGTTGGAGTTGTGTGGTACTGATGATAATAGCTAAATTTAATACCTTAACTACTAGAACTGAAGGAGGCAATTGGGTTTATAATGGTTAATTTTTACAATAGTATTGTTCTAGATCGACGCACTAGCGTGTCAGCTCACCGTCAGTACTATTAAACGGAATGATATGAAAATGCGCTGCTCAATTAACTCTTGTAAATCCGATAGTGCCTGGCCCTTAATCAGGCTGGTTTGTACCGGTGTTGAATTTAGCACCGTAGCGTTTATGCTTAAACGAATGAAATTTGGTCTGTGCTGAAGGCTTAGGCCAATAGTGTTGTTTTATAAAACGTTTCAAAGGTGTAAAAATGTCTAAACATTTAAAAGCCTAGTCCCTGTAAATTCAATTTGGAGGCGGTTGTTTTAAAATACTAGGTAGGCTACAGTTATGCTGAAGTGGCTTAGTTGCTAAGTATATAACCGGTAGTCTTGAGTGCTCCTTGTTTAATTTAAGATTAACTAAGATAGTAACTAAAATTTAATTTTTATTATTTAGTGTAGGCTTATGCCTGAGACAGGTGTCGTGTGTGAATCACCTATAAATACTGTTCCAGATAACAGTTTAGTTGAAACTGAAGCAAATTCAGAAGTGAGCACTGGCGCTGAGGTTGATTCAAATTTAAATTTAAATTCTGAATTAAGTAGTGAAGAAGAAGAAGACAACATGACGTCTTCCAAAACAGCTGGATTATTTGCTGAGTTTGATAGTGAAAACGATACATGGGAGAAATACTCCATCCGGATAGGATACTATTTTAGAGCAAAAAATATAGGCCCAGCTGACCAAATAGATTTTTTGATGGCTTCTGTAGGACAAAAGATGTTTGACCGAATCTTGAACATTATTTCGCCCGCACTTCCCGATTTATTTAGTTATGCAAATTTGATGAAAACTATTCTTGATAATGTCGAACCATTACCATCAGTGGTATCTGAAAGGGTGAAATTTTGTAGAAGGTCTCAGAAACCCGATGAAAGCATCAGTGAGTATTTAGCTTCATTAAAAATGCTAACTAAGTACTGTGATTTTAACAAAATCACAGATATCAACAATGAAATGATTAGGGACCGCCTAATCGGTGGTGTACGGTCTGAAACCTTATAACGCGAACTTTTGAAGCAGACTCTGGATTTAAAGGCTACAACATCCTTAGCTTTATCCCTTGAATCTGCCGAAATTGACCAGGGTGTTATTCGGGCCCACACTAAGTCGGTACATTTTTTTTATCAAAGAAACCAAATAAGACTCAAGTTAGAAATAAAACAACCAAGGATTTTGTCTGCGTTTTGTGTGGCAAATCCGGTCCTGTTAAAATCAGATGTAAATATCGACACTACACTTGTGGCAGATGCCACACTGTTGGCCATTTAACCCCTTCGCGACCAGTAACGAACATGCGTTCGTCATAGAGACTTGCACAAGCCGAACCATAACGAACATGCGTTCGTCATAGCATTAACTTCCCTCTGTTGGCTGACATGACTGTGGTTTCAAAGACCAAAAATTTAGCTAATAATTGGTTTGCCTGCTGATAGATGTTCATTTGTTTTGACCATGTGTTGAAATCTGGTTTGTTAGGACAAGAGTGAATTTTAAACCTGGTTGCGAAGGGGTTAAAAGCTATGTGGCGAAAAAGTAGCAGTAGTAACTCTAATAGGGCTACTAAAACGTTTGAACACTCAAAACTCAGTTCAAGCACTAGTTTTAAAGCTAGGCCTAAAAGTAAACAAAAGTATGGGTATAAGAAGAAAGTTAATAAACTAGAACGTGAAACCGATAGTGAACACGATGTTGAAACCGAAAATTCAGAGTCTGGTTCTGAAGCCGACAGCTAATCAGAAGATAATTATTTATTGCAGAACAATACTCTAGGAATAAGTCGGGCTGCAGACCAAAATTTAATTCCCCTTCATACCAATAAAATAGTCATTGTAGTAAATTCCATGAACATGCCTGTCTGCCTCAATGGAGTTGATCTTGAAATGGAACTTGATTCCAGGGCAGACACTACAATAATCCCTATTGAGTGGCATAAAAAATACTTTGCAGATTGTCCTCTCAAGCTCAGTCCGTATTCTATCCACTCATACACCGATGGAGTGGAAAACACGATTTACACTGTCAGTCTTAAAGTTACAGTCAAAGGCCAAACTGAACATTTGGACGTCTTGGTTTCCAAATTGTATAAACCTGCTTTAATGGGAAAAGATTGGCTCTCAATCTTCAGAGTCAATTATGATCCTTTTTATGACCTGCAAACAAAAGTTAACGTTAAGAAACGTGTTAAGAAATTTAAAACTAGTATTTCACCTGTAGACAATGCAGAAATAGTTAAAGGTTTCCCAGAATTATGTAGCAAGGGAATGGGGAAGTTCAAAAACTTTAAAGCAAAGATTCAGTTGAAGGCCGACACGAAACCAGTTTATTGTCGCGTTCATCCAGTTCCATTACCATTAAAAGAAAAGGTCAACCAGGATTAGACGCATGGCGGGTCTAGGATTTCTGGAGCCTGTGGAGACATCACAGTGGGCAATGCCGATTGTCATAGTTCATAAACCTGATGGTAAAATCAGGTTCATAGGTGACTACAAGACCACCGTGAACCCACAATTGGAAGATGACCACTATCCGGTCCCCAGAGCAGCAGAATTATTCAGTGAACTCGCAGGTACATTTTCCCTTATCGATCTTAAGAATGCTTTTCTGCAAATTGAGCTCGACAAAGCGTCACAAGCGGCCTTAAAAATTAACACACCCCTGGGTCTTTTTCGTTGGCTTCATGTACCTCTGGGCCTTGTGTCCAGTCCTGGAATTTTTCAGAGCGTCATGACGCAAATCACGAGTAAAATTCCCAAATGTCTCCCATTTTATGATGACATCCTCATGAGTGGGAAAAGGGGAAATCATGATGACGCGTTAAACCAACTATTAACCGCTTTACAAGATACAGGAGCTAGGCTTAAGATTGAGAAGTGTAAACTGTCGTGGCCTGAATTAAAATATTTAGGCCACATGATTAATGCAGAGGGTTTGCATACACTCCATGAGGTTATTGAAGCAGTCCTACTTGTATTCCTGAGCTACAGAGCTTTTTGGGTTTCGTAAATCATTACTCAAAATATCTGCCAGTTACTCCAGTTACCCGGCTGTTGAGCCCAAAGTTAAATGGGTCTGGAGGGGGGGGGGGTAGAATGTGACCAAGCAGTTAACAAAGTTAAAGAACTATTTATTAAATCAAAAGTTCTGGTACATTATGATCCCAAATTAAAACTAAAGCTTGTTTGTGATGGCGCATCATATGGGGGCGGCGCTTGCCTTTTGCATGTCATGAAAACTGGTGAATCACGCCCCGTAGCTTATAGTCATTTTGATAGAGAAGCAATTCCATGAATACGTTTACGGGCAAAGATTCATATTGCGGTCTGATCAAAAGGCTTTAATATGGATCTTTGGCCCTAAAAAGGGTAAACCACAAATGGCAGCCACCAGAGTTCAAAGGTGGGAAGTAATGTTAAATGCGTACAATTACGAATTCCAGCACATCCCTGGAAAGCAAAATTTAACTGCAGATGCACTGTCCCGGCTTCCACTCCCAAATACTGAGGAGTTTGAGGAAGCAGATGCTCAATATAACGTTTTAGCATTGGAAACAATTTTCAATTTATCAGTGCTTAATGAAACTCTTGTTTTGGAAAGTAAACGCGATAAATTATTATCCAAAGTTTACCGTTACGTGAACCATGGCTGGCCAGAGGTGTGCGACAACCCCGACATACAACCGTACTTCGTGCGCCGCAATGAAATCTCTATCGAGAATGATACCTTATTTTGGGGTTTTAGGATCGTCGTGCCGACAGCCTTACGTAAGCAGATTTTGAAAGATCTTCACAGCTCACACCTGGGTATTATTAAACTTAAAGGCGTGGCTAGGTCAAAGGAATTGTGGCCTAAAATTGATTCTGAAATCGAAACCAAAGTTAAATCCTGTCAAGAGTTTAAGGATACTCGATCTGCAGCACTCAAGTATACCTGGGAGTATCCGCTTAAACCTAATGCTAGATTCCATGCTGATTTTTTGGGACCGATGGACAACTACATGTTTTTCATCCTCGTCGATGCACTTAGTAAAATTCCATTCGTGCATAAAATGAAATCCACAACATCTGTAAAAGTCACTGATACGTTAAATAACCACATTGCCGAATATGGCTTAATGGATTCCTTAGTCACAGACAATACTCCTCAATTTATGTCAGGGGAATTTCAAAGCTGGTTAAAAGCTAATGGGATCCGGCGTATGACCGGACAGGCCTTTGCGTCGTGGACGAATGGTTTAGCCGAAATTTATGTCCGTAATTTTAATCCGTAATTTTTGTCCGTAATGTCCGCTGCTCGGTGGGACGGATCCTCTATTCAGGAAAGCATAAATTCCTATTTATTATCGTCACGTATTACGTTAAGTTCCACCACCCAAGCTACACTCGGAAAATTATATTTCAATCAAGAATTAAAATCTCGACTGGATTTGCTGTATCCAGATCCTGCCACTATCGTTAAAAGAAACCAACAAAAACAGGTTCAAAGCACACAAAACCGTGCATTGACATCTTATCAAGTGGGGAATAAAATATGGTATCGGGATTATAGTACAACTAATTCTAAGCTATGGTCTAGCTGCACTGTCACTGATAAATAAGAACAACTGACTTACATTGTATTAGATGATGATGGTGTTACTAAATTACGTAAACATCGCGAACAGCTTAGGTCCCGAACAGTCGAGAATGAAGTTGGAAATAAACCGCCTAATGAGCGAGATCCGACACAAAATTCCGATATTTCCAGCATGAATATTCCACGAGATAATTCACAACTTCACTCAAATCGCAAAAACCGCATGTCTTTTGGTGGCTTACGTCATGAAAAGCTGATTTCCGCTGACGCAATTGCGAGTCGAAAATCTGTGGGCCAATCAAGAAGATCTCTGCCTGCTGCTAGGTCAGAGCAGACACCAATCAAAAGCCAAGGTGTATCACCCGAGAATTTGAGATGCGTGACATCAGGTGTCAGCACCTCTCCAGCGAAATCACCCCACACATGGTCAGTAGACGAATCCTCTAACGTCATCCAATCGCCCTTGGCTAGCACTTCCAGCACTTGTAGGAATCTAGAAAGCCAGAAGGGTTGGAACCACCTATACTTGTAAATCAGTCTACTGAACAAGTGTTGCCAATGCCAAAGCCCTCTAAAACAAAGTCAAACCATAATAAACATAAAGCCGTGCCATCGCCGCCTCGCACTGGTGATACAGCACAGCTTCCCAATGTTCATAAACGTTCTAAAGGGTCACGAAAAGCCCCAGACAAGCTGAATTTGATTAAATTCGCGTGGCTACTACTTCTTCGTTCAATGTTTGTAACCTAATTATATTGGACAATGAGATTTAGATAGTTTGGAAGGGGCAACTACAAGTCTACATCGTTTAATCATGCCTGGTTATGGGAAATCCTTGCATATTACGAAGTTATTAAATTCAATAAACGAATAATAATAACTGCAAAATAAATACAATACTGTGTCTACTATTGCAACTGAAAAATTAAAAATTTGTTGAACACAGAATGAAGTAAGTCAATCACATAAACTGCAAATCTCTATTTATGGAATCTGGATAGGCCAATAAAATGTGGTGGTTTGGTTTACAAAACCTATTTGTAAAGTATTCAATTGATTTTAAAAGTATTACTCCAATTAGTTATAAATATAAATACAGCAACAGTTTTAAAATTGATTTTGCTTTAAAGTCGATTTGAAAGTTAATTTTGCGGTTTCGTTTTAAAGAAATGTATTCAAGAAACGTTGAGTTTTGGAATAAAAAGCTGTGGAAAGACAAGCCTTAAAAAAAAATTGGAAAAACAACCAATGAAAAAAAAAACAAAGACAAAGATTTCCGCAGAACGAAAGCCCAGGGAAGAAGGAATGGACAGTAAACAGCCAATGGAAAAACTATGCCGTGAAAAAAAAAAAACGCCGGAGGTAACCGTAGGAAAATAGCCAAAGGAAAACAATCCAAGGGGAAAAAAAAGCAGAAGCAAAAATCCGTTTACTAGTGAAATTTCTTACCTAATCTAGGTTTGTTTACTATCTCTAATGCGTGCTGCAGTGACAACCCCAATTACTGCACTGTGACTGAGGTTGGCACTAATGACCTAGTTGTCGACGCGCCATTAAGCCTTAATCTCCCCCCCACCCCCACCCCAACCTATAAAAACAAAAACAAACAAAAAAAACACTAAAGAAAACAGTAACCAGTTTCCCTCAGTTATTTCCGTGGCCTTTTTTTTTCGCGGCTTCTTTTTTCCTTTGACCTTTTTCAGTCTTTATTTTATTCTAATCCACATTCGGAGTTTCATTTTCTGGTACTGTGTTGCAAGTAGTTGCGATTAGTAGAGGATTTACAATGTTTACTCTTCCCACGCGAAAGCCCCCCCCCCCCCATTCCAACCAATCCCCCTTCCTAACGCGAAGCGTGGTCTGATTGTGTAGTGTCCGAGGGACCATGCCAAGAGAAGAAGTTCCTGAGTTCATTAATCAAAAAAGAAAGTTAGAGGTTCGAAGCGATCAGATACCGCGCTAGTTCTAACAATAAGTTGAATGAAGTTGAATTGAAGATTTATATTATTAGGAAACTGAAAGCTGATCTGGTTGAACGAATACCGACCATGTTGATGTTTTTGTGACCATGTATTCCGTGCCCCCTCTCCATTAAGAGGTTGCCCCAGTCGTCGGCAGAGGGATCAAAGTTAAAGTTTGGAACTGAACGTTTCACGACAATCGGGTCCCAAAACATGGGACAATTTAACCTCGCGGAAAAAGTTTCCAATATCAACTTGCGTGTGGTGAATTTGACTTCAACGAATGCAAGCCCCAACCCCTTTTTGGGGCGGGAATTGCCCCCAGCCTCCCCCCCTCCCCTCTAGTGATTTCGCCGCTGGTTCAGTCATTAATTAATGGAAAAAGGATAACTAAGCCCAATGTTTCATTTGCAGCTTCCATTTTGTCGTGAATACTATTAGTTCCCAAAGTAAAATCATTAACACTATTATTACACCCACGAAGGACAAAAGTAGTGGTAAAATACGATATTCGGTTACATATATACCCCCACTTCCAGTCACTTGATAAAAGTGGGGGTAATAATGCACTTCCAATCACCTGATGAAAAGTGGGGGGTAAAGGCGTCTCTTCCATTTTTCGTCAATCTGGAGGAGGGTGGAAAAGTGGTTTTTACTATCTGTTTTCCGGTTTTCATCGCTCTGGAGGAGCATGGGAAAGTATTTTTTGCTTCCTCCTATGATGTCACTTCCGGTCTGGCTTCAAACTGGGGGTAATGATGTGCTTCCGGTCATATGATGAAAAGTTAGAACGTCAGTTCCGGTTTTTCATCAATCTAGAGGAGGGTGCCTTTTGTTACCTTTTATTCGTTTTTTTGTCAGCCCGGAGGAGGATGGGAAAGTGCTTTTGCTATCTTCTATGACGTCACTTCCGATCACGTGATCAAAATGGGGGTAATGACGTCACTTCCGGTCACCTGATAAAAGTGGGGGTAATAATGCACTTCCGATCATCTGTTGAAAAGTGGGGTGTCACTTCCATTTTTCGTCAATCTGGAGGACTGTGGAAAAGTGCTTTTTACTATCTGTTTTCCCGCTTTCGTCGATCTGGAGGACAGTGGGAAAGTACATTTTGCTTCCTCCTATGATGTCACTTCCGGTCACGTGATCAAAGTGGGGGTAATGATGCACTTCAGATCACATGATGAAAAGTGGGGGCGTCAGTTCCGGAACTTTCGTCAATCTGGAGGAAGATGGGAAAGTGCCTTTTGCTACCTTTTTTCATTCTTCATCAATATGGAGGTGGGTGGGAAAGTGCTTTTGCTATCTACTATGACGATACTTCTGATCACGTGATCAAAATGGGGGTAATGACATCACTTCCGGTCATGTGATGAAAGTTTGGACGTCACTTCCGGTTTTCATCAATATGGAAGAGGGTGCCTTTTGCTACCTTTTTTCGTGATGTGGAGGATGGTGGGAAAGTGTCTTTTTTTTCTTTTTTGTGGAGAGGATCACGCGTAGGGTACAACCTGGCGAACCCATATCCCAAACCGTTTCGCTCTAAGACCGACAGTTCTCGAGTTATCAGAGTGGGCCAACTTGCTGAAATTCGAAGTACCCGATTTCCGGGGTGGGCTACATGTAGGGCACGGCCCAGGGAAGTCAAATCCCAAACGGTTTCGCTCTAGGACAGATGGCACCCGAGTTTTTTTTTCGGGGGCCAAAATAATTTTTGACTGGTCCAACTGATAGGTGAGGCCAAGTGCGGGCAGGGTATCATGCACGGGGATCAAATTTTACTCCGTTTTGCTCTAGAACCAACGGTTATCGAGTTATGGGCATTTTAAATAATTTCGGAAATTGAAACTGAGACCTGGGGACCATCTTAGAAAAAATGGCGGCATTTCCGGTACCGGGCCAAGATGGAGGCATTTCCGGTACCGGGCCAAGATGGAGGCATTTCCGGTTAAGCTTCCGACAGGATGTGACGTCATTCAAAATGGTGGCACTTCCGGTTTACATGGGGGCGGCCATCTTGTCTGTCTGTCCTCTGAGTCTGCCAAATCGCATTTTCCTACTACTCACTTCCTGTTGTGACATCACTTCCTGTATGACGTCAGTTCCTGTTATGACATCACTTCCTGTATGACGTCACTTCCTGTTATGACATCACTTCCTGTTATGACATCAGTTCCTGTATGATGTCACTTCCTGTTATGACATCACTTCCTGTTATGATATCACTTCCTCTTATGATGTCACTTCCTGTTATGACATCACTTCCTGTTATGACATCACTCCTCGGATTTGTACTAAGTTTGTGTTTTGTGTGATATTAAGGATATTAGTCTTAGTGACGCAGTGAGTTCAGGTGATATTGTAAAACCTTTAAACAATCAATTGTTATTATTAGTGGAGAGTGTATTGAACCAAACTCTGATGTATTGAGAGTTATAGTTGATTTTTAAAGTACATTTTTGTAAGTTTACACCCATAACCATTACGGTCATTCCAGTGAGTTAAGTGTCAAAACAAAATTCGAGAAAATTCGGTCCAGATGTACTTCTGGACTCGAAAACACGGCCTTCCAGCCTTGGTGCAGTTGGGCAGGGCTACATGCACCATATCATATGTGCAACTTCTAATATGGCGCATATAGCCCTGCCCAACTGCGCCAAGGCTGGGAGGCCGTGTTTTTAAGTCCAGAACTGCATCTGGACTGAATTTTCTTCGTCGGATTTTTCCTTATATAGGGAAAATATTTCCCATGATGCATCACACCAATAAAGGTGGCACAGTTCCAAAAAGAAAATGAATTCAAAATCATCGTTTACGTGTGCATACTGTGGAAAGGTCTACGCAACTTGATCCATCATCTTCCATCGATCCGATCTTCGACCAGAGTGTTTACTCTTCGAAAACGAGTTGAAACATATTGAAGGTGAAGTAAGGTGCAAGTTGGTGCATGATGATACGCATCGAATTTATTTCCGTAAAATTGAATGTCTCGATTCATCTCGAGCGCTCAATCTACTATATTGTCCGCTTAAATATCTTATCAACTGACCAATTGTAAATTTCAACTGTGTTTAGAGGCAAATTTTACCAGGGATTCCAACACCGTGCGATCCTATTTCTGGTCCCTCTATACAGCTATTGCAAAAAAATACAACAGTCAGTCGAAACTTTCGAAGAAAAAGGTAGTGGTTGGCGCATTTTGAAAGTTTGGGGTGTAACCGTAAAAGTGGCAAAAATCAATCCTTTTTGCCCTAGTTCTTTCTTACCCTTGCCGAGTGCATTACGCAAGAAAAGCGAAGTTATAGTGAATGTGGAAAATTCTGTTAAATATTACGAACCATTTTTGAATACTGTAGACCATTCCATGTAGACCGTTCCCCGTGAGTCTACGGCAAATTGATTCCTTCGCACGAGTCAACAATTTCTCCATTAACGTAATTTCTTACAAGGGATCGATAGGGTTACACCCGGTGAGAGTGGACAAAAATATGGAAGGAGAACTAATTGACCTGTTACTAATAGCCGACGAAAAAGGATATACTCATTCTGCGCCATCCTTGATATTGATAGGGTACTTCGATTTCTAGGTGCTGGAAGTAACAGGAAATTTTACTGTCGTAACTGCTTCACTGCCTTTGGTAAAGAACAATTATTCATGATGGAGCACACCAGTAAATGTGTGAGATTGAATAGGGCGCAAGTACTCACTTTCTTACCACCCGGCGCTAACACGTTAAAATTCCTACACTACGATAGACGCAAGCCTCATTCTTGGGTAATTTATGCAGATTTCGAATGTATGCTAAGACCCGTGCAAACTAGTAGCAACGATCCATCCTCGAGTTTGTCTACTAAAGTCAGTTTGCATTTGCCTACTAGTTTTGGCTACGTCGTTGTTGGTCCAGAAAATGAAATCGTGAGTCAAAAATTCAACCTCGGTGAGGACGCGGTGGATAAGTTTTACGAACGTACCAATAGCGAAATTCAAAAGTTTGCCTCGATTATCTCAAGACCGAAACATCTGATGATGACTGCCGGCGATGAAATTCGGTTCTTGAAAACCGATACTTGTTACTACTGCAACAAAGTCATCATCTCCAATAAAGTGAGAGATCACTGCCACTTCACGGGAAAGTTCAGAGGTGCTTCTCACGTAAAATGCAATCTGGAGGCTAGGACAATAAATACTATCCCGGTCGTCTTCCATAACTTGGAAGGTTACGATATGCATCTACTGATTTCTGCGACGGAAAACTTCCCTTCGGGAGTAGACGTTCTTGCTAGAAACACCGAGCGTTTCATGAGTATGACCATTACGCGGTACTTTTCCTTCGGTGGAAAGGACCTTTCGGTAAGGTTGCGGTTTTTTCGGTAAGGTTGCAGTTATAGTTTCCTATCTTCCTCGCTCGAAACTTTGGCTAAAAACCACAAGAAAGATCGACCCTTCCCCATCTTAAAAACTGCTTTCGATTCGGTAGACTGGTTCGAGCCAGAAGCGAAAAAGGAATAAATCTTGGATTTATTGACGCAAAAAGGCCACTACCCGTACGAGTACGTGCATTCTACGGATGTGTTTGAGGACCAGGAAAGCGGATTCCTAAAGGATTCGAGGATTTGAGGAATCCTAAAGCGGCATTCTTCTCCTCTCTACGAGGCGAAGGCATCACCGACCTGGAGTACGATCACGCAACGTCAGTTTGGAAGTTGCTGAAGGGAAAGGTTTTTAAAAATTACCATCTCGTATATCAGATGATCGATGTGTATCTTCTAGCCGACATTTTTCAGACTTTCAGGGAAACTATGACGGCATAGATCCTTGCTACTACGTATCCTCACCAGGGTTTAGTTGGGCAGCCGCGTTGAAAAAAACCAAAGCCGAACTAGAACTGTTTACGCACAGAGGAAAGCATAACTTTATAACTTCCGGTATCAGAGGTGGAACAACTTTTGTGTCGAAAAGGCATTCGATCGCCAATAACAAATATCTACCAGATACTTACGACGAACATTTACCTAGTCTGTATCTAGTCGATTTGGATATCAACAACTTATACGGACTAGCCATGACGTAATTCCTTCCCTACGATCGATTCAGCTGGCTGACGAGGAAAGAAATTCTTGAATTTCGCTTGGCATCGGTCGAAAAAGATTCGGAATATGGCTATATATTGGAAGTGGACTTGGACTATCCGCTCGAGCTACACGACGATGACAACGATTATCCTTTAGCGCCAGAAAGGTTTAAAATAATCCCGAAACTCGTGTCTCCCTTTATGAAAGAAATGGCAGGAAACAAGAAGATCGTTTCTACTTCCAAACTGACAACAAATCTGCTCCCGAAGAAAAACTACGTAGTTCATTACAGGAATTTACAATTCTACTTGAAGCACGGTTTAATTTTGAAAGGTATTCACAGAATTCTAAAATTTAGTTAGAAGCAATGGCTAAAATCTTACATAGATTTTAACACCAAGAAGCGTCAACTCGCAACCACGACGTTCGAAAAAGATTTTTTCAAACTGAAAAATAATTCGGTATTTGGAAAAACAATGGAAAACAAATCGGGGCGTTTATCCATGAAGTTGTCCGATAATCCAAAAAAATCTGTCAAGTACAGCACTCTGCCACACGCGGATTCATTCAAGATCCTCAACGAAAATCTCATACACGTAAACTTGAGACTTCGTAACATCAAGTGCGATTTACCGACGTATTCCGGTTTCTGCATCCTCGAACTTTCCAAACTCACAATGTATGAATTTCACTACGAGTTCATGCGTCCAAAATATGGAGGCCGAGCACGTTTACTTTTCACGGATACCGACAGTCTGTTCTACGAGGTAGAGACTGAAGATTTTTACCGGGACATGGAAATCGAGTCAGATAGATTCGATACTAGCAATTATGATCCATCGCATCGTCTATACAGTATTAAAAACAAACAAGTCCTGGGGAAAATGAAAGATGATACGGCTGACATCCCGGTAAAAGAATTTGTAGGCTTGAAAGAAAAAATGCACTCAGTTTTAGTAGGGGAAGAGTATTAGAAAGGCTAAAGGGATTAGTAAAGCGTTTATCCAAAAAAAGTCTTAGTCACGAAGACTACAAAAAAGCGCTATTTTCGAAAACATCGTCGAAAGCCACGTGGATGAGCATTCAAAGTAAGGATCATCAGCTCGCTACGGTTGAAATTTCAAAATCTCCTTATGACGATTCGTGTTGGACGATGGAATAAATACGTTAGGGCACGGTCACTACAGAACGCGTATAGCGCATGATTTTATAGACAGTATAATCAATCCGATGGAGGATGAAGAAGCTGAAGAGCAAGCTTCGCTGGAGAAAGATGAGGAGGAAGAAGCATTAGCCACTGAAATACCAAAACGAAGCGAAGAAGAAAAAATAGTGGCTAATAAGAGGAAAAGAGCCGCGGCTGCTCGTAAGAAACGTGCGATAGAAACTGTCGAACAGAGATAAGCTAGTTTGGAGAAAATGGCTGCTGATTTTCACAAAAGACTTGCGACAGAAACTGTCGAACAGAGAAAATCTCGGTTGAAGAAAATGGCCGCCGCTAAAAGAAGAAAATTAATATTCAGACGAACTGCTAATATGATCTGTAAAAATCAAGTACAAATTATTAAAAAAGATAAAGTGCTAATGTTATCAGTCCAGCTATTAAATTTCGACTCATAAATTTTGACTTCCACTTAACGAAGTTAAGCATTTTCCCATCTGTACCTTTCTTTCGTCTTAATACTTTCTCCACTAAAAATAAATCGGGGACGAGAGAAGCCTCCGAGCACCGGTTCGTTCAATTCGTCTTTTAATAGATAAGTAACGGGTTCGGTTTCTTGTACTTTACGGATCGTGAAAACTTCGATAGTAAAATTTTGTAAAAACCCTTTATCAAAAATTTTCTTAACTTTAGAAATTCTGACTTTATTTCCTACGACAAATTTGGGTTTTTTCAACGATTGTTTCGGTTTAATTTTCAGTGACGATTCGTGACGTCTGGTTACTTCCCTCGGTTTTAGTTTAGTTGTGGAGTGAACCGTGTCATTGTACCGTGAAACTAACTCATCAATAATGTGTATCCATTGGTAGTTCCCCTGCTTGGTGAATCGTTTTTACATGTGAGTTTTCAGCGTTCTGTTGAAACGTTCTACAACGCTCGCTTTATTCTCAGAGTGAGTAGAGTACATGTTGATGATGTGACGTTTAAGGAGCGCTTTAAAGTTTTTACTGTAGAATTCACTGTCTAAATCAACTTGTAAGTTTTTAGGGGATGTTGTTCCTTCGAGTATCTTTTTGAAGGCTTCCGTAACGACTATACCGGATTTTGATTTAAGGGGAATGGCCCAAGAAAACTTGGACATTACGTTAATGCAAGTCAGTAGGTAGTTAAATCCTTTATTAACATTAGTCCACTTGCTATAGATCTTTCAGACTCCGCATAATCACTTTCCGCCTCGGAAAATATTTCCGCGTCGGTTTGTGGAGTTCGTTTACGAATTGATCCATTTCATTTTTTTTTTCTTCCCATTCCAAACTTGAGCTTCGTCCCCATGATTTTTTTAACGATCGCAGCGGCTAATTTTTCTCTCCACGAGATCGAAGGATCCTTACGTACTTTTTGAGCTTTAGATATAAGAATTTCATATTCACGACGTGCCGTTCATTTAAATTTGAGCTTTTTGAGTAGACAATGTCATGTTCTTTACATGCCTCATCCAGTTTATTTATTCCAGGATCCCCTCTAGCTAATTTCTGATTTAGTTTTGTTCCTGGTCCGCAATATTGATATCCGGGTAAATGTACTTCTACCGGTAAATGGTCTACAATTTTATTTACGATTCCTTTCCCAGACTTGATGAAGAAAGCTCTTTTCGTTCCGCACACTTCGCAAAAATAGACTTCCATGTTACTGTTATTTTTCGATGTAATAATAGTAGGAGGTTCGGACAGGCTAGGTGTGGATCGTTTACATTTCACGCAATACTTCATCTTGGCTCTTTTTTTATTATACAAATTTTTTTTATCGTAAACCTAAATTCTGATAAGCGTTCTTTTTTTCTGAAGCGGTGATGATCCGTCGTTGTTCCAATTCCGATAAAATTTCTATCATTTTGTTCCTGTGACCATCGTGACCCGCTTGGGTTGACCCGTACAAAAGCCTCAGTATTTCGACCAGATCGTTAGGATCGTCGTAATACCTGTAATCCACCTACTTCCGGTTTTTTTTACCGTACCAGTTCCCTTTTTCTTCGTTTTCATATCCTCCCACATAGGACCGATTATTGACACGTACTTGGCACTACGATTCGACTTAGGTTTCCGAGTGCCCGGATCGTTGTTTTGCGTAACTGGAGCGGGAGTCGAGTATTCGGAAAGATTGGGATCTCGCGCTATTGTGGTTGTATGCTCGACGGAAGGTTTCGGCGATTCAAACTCTTCGTCTCGTTCACCGTTGTTTCCCACTCTTCATCATCTTCATCCTCGGATTTATACGTTTTTTTTATGGGAGTAATAATTTGTATACATTTTAGTCGTTTTCTCGTTGGAAAACCGGCAATAGGTTTCGCAGGACTCACTACGGGTGGTCGTGGATTAACAACGGTAAGTTTCAAAGTACTAACGACGGATTAAAAAAATTCTTGTAAGGATTCTTCTTGATCTCTTTCGTCCAAACGTTGATCCAAAAATGTTTCCCATAAACGTTTTTTGAGATTTACTATTTCATGTTTCTTTTCCATGTTATCTTTTTTCTTTCATTTGTTTTTATCATCGAACGAAAACGTACGTTTATAACGTCCCTCGTTTAACATTTTGTCGATCGATAAAAACCTGTACGGATCATCCCAACACGTTCTACACAACGTTTTAAACTCTGGAAATTCCATGTCAGGACCGACGTGATTTTCGTACAAATGTTTCAGGTTTAAATCGTCCACGGGAAATACGATTAATAAATTGGCGTTATCTCTAACCACTTGTTTTGGAATTCTGGTGTAGGACTGACTGCAATAAAAAACGTTGGTGTTAGAATGACGGCCTTGAGCGAAGTAACGTTCTATGTTTTTTTATTTGTCTAAAAGAACATCATCAAAAACCACGAGATTACGAAACTTGGTGTCCAACTCCTCGGGAGGAATTAAATTGTTTTGAGAGTCGTGAAAACTCGCTATCTCCCGCCCTACGGTTCCCTCAATTTCGGAAAATATAGACTGTAAAGCTCGGTATTTTGCTTAACACAGAGTTTTGCTGTACACGTATAATCTGTCCTAATCCAACCATCCCTCATTACAGATAAAATTAAACAGTAAGTTCGTCTTTCCGCAGTTTGCCGGTCCTATAATCAGGCATCTGATGTTTGAAGGTAGAAATGGGTGATTTTTGGGTTTCTTGATCGGCACGAAGAAATCGTAATTTTGAATATCCATTGTTTTTTCTTATTCAGAAATCAAACTCATAAAGTCTTTGTCCGAAAACTTTTCGTTGAATGTATTAGATTCGACGACTCCGTAATCTAAGTTACACCAAAGTTTTACGGTTCTGGGAGCGTCGTTGCTGATGTACATGGAGTTAATTTTACCACTAACTTCGGACAAGGACATACTTCTGCACGGAGCCAAGTTAAACCACGGTTTTTCTATAACGTTTTTGTTAAGTTTTTCTTTAGTTTTGTGGATGTTGTTGTACACCCACGTTCTGAGACATAACGGCTTATCCGACTCACCGTCTGCCTTTTCACAAAATGGGTAGCAGGTGGAAGCTGGGTGCGAGTAATTTGGGTAACTGAACATCATCAAAGAAATGGGTTTCTGCTCGTCGGTTTCAATTTCTAATTTTTCGCAGATGTATCGTTAAGATTTTTCATCACGGTTTGAGATTCGGGGGTCGACGGAGAAATCCATACCTTCCACCTGGAATCTTTGTTCAAAACGGGAGAACCTATTCTTTTTAATCCTCGAATTCTATGGAAGGAGATACTCCATTTTTTTAAATTCGTCGCATTTTCCGTCTTAACTTCTAGAGAATTTGATTGCAACAGACTCGAAAGATTTCCATACCAGGTAGAATGAGACATTTTTGAAATTTCTTATTCCTTTTGTTTTTATATAAAAAAAAGAATCGTCAAAATGCCGGTTAATAAATTTGGACAGTCTTTGAAATGAACGCAAAGAGATGTGAAAGGAGTTCCGGGTATATGATTTATATTAGACCTGAACCATGATTACGACATGCAGAATAAGCGACTTACTAAAGTCGGAGGTGCTACAGAACCCGAATATGTTGTAATTTATTCATAATTTACCGAATTAGATAACGAAGTAAAAAAACTTAAAGCCGACGTAGGATTGAAGAAAGATGCGGATGAATATTTTAACGCTGAAAAGAAACGTATTAAAGATCTCGAAACTCCCTCGCAATCTAAGGATGCGGCGACTAAGGATTACGTCGATTCAAAAGCTGTATCGGACACGCGAATGAATCGCTTAACTAATCTAGCTGCTGGTATAGATCCCGAAGATGCGGTGACTTATTCTCAGTTGAAAGATGTAAAAAATTTAAAAACTACGTTGGAGGAAAGTGCAGATGGTCAACTCGACGCGAAAGATAGACGAATCAAGGATCTGGCATCCCCCGCACAATCTAAAGATGTGGCAAATAAAGAATACGTCGACGCGAAGCTTCTCGTCATAAACGAAGTAGAAACCAAACTCGGTTACGCTTTGAAGGAAGGTCCCGATGGACTGCTCGATGCAAAAAATAAACGAATCAAAGACCTTGATCCCCCGCACAATCTAAGGATGCCGCGAATAAAGAATACGTCTACGCGAAGCTTCTCGGTATAAACGAATTAGAAACCAAACTTGACAATGCCTTGATCATGGACTCTCGCGACATAATCGACGCAAAAAATAAACGAATCACTAACCTGGCGAACCCCCAAAGCCTTTCGGAAGCTGTTATTAGAGACTATTTCTTCGAGGTTATTAGAGATGCCTACGAAATAGACAAACTTGAAACCACGTTGAACGAGGATGAGGATGGGGCACTCGATGCAAAAGATAGACGAATCAAATCTACGCTCCCTCCAACCGCGGAACACGACGTGGCTACTAAGGGTTACGTCGACAGTCGAATGGTTTCTATAAACGTAGAAATAAAACTCTCACCAGACGCGGAGAAAGCCAAGAATCATTTTGAAAATGTCGGTTTAGTGATGGAAAGATATATAAATCCACGTATCGACTGTATAGTTACTTTTCACGGAACTTGTCCTTACCCTAAAGGTCACTTTTTCACGTGTAACAATAACTATCCTCGCCAATACTACTTATCAACATCCGGTTGGTATATCCTGGGAATGAGTATAGGAAGTAGCGGAGAATACATATCTAGTTCAAACCCTCCAGATATAAAGATACGGTGTTTAATAACTCATTTTTTTGATTTGTCGGAAAATGTACCTAAAGACAAAGGATTTCAAGTTTATCTCGGTCCCGAGAGACTTCTCCAACCATCAACTCTAAGTATAACGGAAATACCGATCATCGTGCGCGATGGTCACGTGATTTATATAATGGCTGATACGGCAAACACGGAGGATAAAGATTACCAGATAGATAGATTAATACCTAACCAAGACTCGTTGTATAACATGGTCAAAGCAGAGAGCATATGCCAATCTATACGAAGAACAATGGGGATAACCGAGTTAAAGAGATAACCGTCTTAAAATATCTTTGTAATCATATCCCTTGCACGAGAAACTTAGAAAAAATAAACAGAAATGACCGCACAATGTTTGATTAAAATTTTGCACCCTGTCGTAATTGTATTTAACGGGACCCTAATACTCCGAAATGGATGTCGGTGGTTCGAGGTTGCCGAAACTTTCAAAATAACAGGGTATGTTAGTCACTGTCGAGTAAGCCACCCAATGACTTCCGTTTCCGTCGTGAGAATTTTCGAGATTAAAGATGCCGCATTCGCCACGAGGTTTAGGTTTTAACGGCAGACAATCCTTGCTAAATGTACCTCTGTATTTAGGAATTTTCAAAATTTTGACTAATCTGTTTAAATCGCGATTCGTTAACGGTTTAGTAAAATCGAGCAGACCTTCACTGGCCTTAGAAAGAGCCCTCTGCCACAATTCGTTTTTTTTTTTTTTCTTTTTACGTTTCAATCCCGAACTCTCCATCTTCTTGTTATGTCTCACCATTTCTTCCATTACCTTAGCATCGTTGTGGCTCTTTTTAACTGCAGCGGCGATACTGGCAGCACCTCCGGCTAGACCACCTAAGATGGGTCCCAGCAATGCCAACAATGGTAAAAACCCACCTCGTTTCGCGATCTTTTTTCTTTTCACCCCACTCCGTTTTTTTCCAATTTTACTTGTTTTCGGTTTTTGTTTCGCCATCTCCCTTTTTTTAATAAATCACTTCGACTTTGCCTTTATCCAATTTCAAACTCATTTTTCTATCACCGATCAACAGCGCGTGGAACGTCGTGTTAGCTGGAATCGCGGCGTTAAATTTCAACTTTACTTGCACGTCGACTATGCCGGACTGAAGTCTCTCCGATTGCTTGGAACAGTCCAAAACTATTAGAGGATACGTCTTTTTAAACTGCAGCGCATCAATACACAAGTCCCCGACATCGTACAAAGCGCGTCTAAACTCTTAAGCCATTCTATACAGGTTCAAGTCCAAGAACGGGTAACGTTCGGAATTTAAAGTTACGTGAGCATCTTGAAGACTGCAGTGATCGAATACGGCTGGATTTTTAGTTTGCGTATCTTTTTTATCAGTCTGCAGAGCTAGAATGACCCACCTCGGTTTTTCGACGGCCAAAGTAGTAAGCACGCGCCATGTGAAACTAGTGCTCTGAGGAAGTTCGCAACTATCGTAGTGCCAGTGCCTAAAACCCAAGTCCACGTTCATCCCACCTTCTATGTAGCTAAAAAGCCTAAGTTTTTGCTCGTCGCATGTGGTTACGTGCAGTACGTGCCACGAAACGCTACTCAATTCAACTTTCCCAACGGCTATTGCAGCTGCCCTGAATACAGCGTCGTCATTGCTCGCCCTAGACGATGTTAGGACATGCTTGGCACCGTACAGCACCTTGTCATAATTTTCGAAAAATCCCATGCATAGTTTTAAAGGAATGGCGAACGAGAAGCTTCCTTTAGGAGTGGTCTCCTTTACGATGATGGAATGCCGTAATTTGAATCCGATGTTATCGTTAAAACTGGCCGCGGAAGATTCTGCCGCATCTAACGCCCAGCAGTTCCCCAGCAACGACACTTGATCGGTCGAACCGTACGTAAGGAGACCTTTCATGAGAGTCCCATAACCGGGGTAATTTAACTCGTCCACTAGCTTATCCCCCAAGTGATATTTAATGCTGGAAAACAGGTACATGGAACCATTATTGATGAGAGACACTATGTCCGCATCGGCAAAACTAGAACCGTCGGCATTCAGTAACCTGCCTTTAATCAGAAGATAACTATTCGCGACGTGTAGGAACAAATCCTGGTTTTCGATTACGATTCTAATTTCCGAGTTGATGTTGTTTAGATTGGTTCCTACTATCGGATTATATTCGTGAAATGCGTAGCTCTCCACGGAAGAATCTTGTTGTAAAGATTCGTTTATATCTAGGTAATGTTCCGTTAAACTCATCTTCTCGCTCTCGTTATAAATTTGATGAACGCTGCGTTTTTTGCCCTTAATTGATTATTATCTACGACGAATCCTTTTCCAATTATTCTTTTTTTCTTTCGAATACTAACATTCTGTTTCTTAATATGTAAAAAATTATTTTTTAGATCTCAGATGAAGTGTGACGGTAAGGGTTTCCCCGTTTAAATTTATCTTTTGAGTTATCTTGAGAAGTTAACCAAATAGGAATGTTACGAATCTTGTCGGTTGTTACGGGAAGGTAAATTAAATTTTGAGTGGAAATTATCATCTTATAACCCGGTGGCACTCCCGGATAAAAAGCGTATATGCAAGGTTGAGTGTCGTCATTCACGTAGGAAGACCTGATTATGTTGGTATGAACGAAAATTGTATTGAGCCCTATTATATCCACGGATTTTTGACCTTGCTGAGTTTTAGTATAAGTTCCCTGAAGGAAACCTAGAACAGTTCCTAAATTATTATCTCCCAGAAACGAAATGCCATAGAGCGGATTATTTACAACCAAATTTGTTTTTAAAGTGTTGTGATTCGGTTCTAAAACGATGGCATTTTTTTTCGTGACCACTTCCTTCCAAAGTAGACTGTATAAAATTATTCAACTCCGAAATTTCGTAAGCGCCGGGAACGACTCGCACCTTGATCCAATTCGCTCCACCATCGATGGTGTAAAAAAATTCGTTATTGTCAGTGTGCACGTTGAAAATACTGTAGTACATATCCAAGGAGACGAGTGCCATTTCATACTCTTTTTTAGAGTCTAGGTATATGGGCGTTTTTAAATTGCAACTCAGTTCGCCACCTATTCCCATTAAAATTATTGAACTCGAATCCATGCCTTTTCTTTTTTTGTTATTTATTTTTAATAATGAAAAAAGGTACCGAAAGACACTTTCCCACCATCCTCCAGATCGATGAAAACGAAGAAAAGTACCGAGAGGCACTTTCCCACCATCTTCCACATCAACAAAAACGGAAAAAAAGGAAGCAAAAGGCACTTTCCCACCATCCTTCAGATCGATGAAAAACCGGAAGCAACACCCCCCCCCCACCTTCATCACGTGACCGGAAGTGACGTCATACCCCCATTTTGATCACGTGATCGGAAGTGACGTCATAGAAGATAGCAAAAGCAATTTCCCACCCTCCTCCGGGCTGACAAAAAAACGAATAAAAGTTAACAAAAGGCACCCTCCTCTAGATTGACGAAAAACCGGATCTGACGTCCCCACTTTTCATCATATGACCGGAAGCGCATCATTACCCCCACGTTGATCACATGACCGGAAGTGACATCATAGGAGGAAGCAAAAAGTACTTTCCCACCCTCCTCCAGATCGATGAAAACCGGAAAACAGATAGTAAAAACCACTTTTTCACCCTCCTCCAGATTGACGAAAAATGGAAGATATGCCATTACTCCCCCACTTTTATCAGGTGACCGGAAGTGGGGGTATATATCTAACCGAATATCGTATTTTACCACTACTGACAAATGTGCATTACGCCAATGTTATCCTATCCAGACTACATTACTAAAGCTCAGTCTGCAAGTCATTGGTTACTTCGAACGTCCCTACCCACGTGCAAGAAGTGGACTCGTCCTCGTAGAGTGTCTTACGGCTAAAACGGACTTAATGTCGTAATTATTCGTCGTTAACAGTTTATCATTATCCAACCTACAACATGAAATATGCTTATACGTCATTTCTGAAACCAATACCTTAAAATAATCGAACTTCCACAGCCATTCACGCCCTGGAGGAAGTAATCCATAAAAGAGAGTAGCAGAGAAGCCAAAATATTTCTGTCTAAATTTCATTGTCCAATACTTACGTCCAACGAGGATTTTTTTTAAACGGTGCGGTGCTCTCAATCAAGTTACTAGTGCGGGGAACTGATCCCGTTAATTTTAGCTTGTCCTCCTTAAAATTGGAAAATGGAATATCTTTGTGTATCTTTTTGTTTATTTTCACGTAAAACGCTTCCCCGCATTGGAAAACAATGTTGTGTGGAGCCACAACAGTACATGCCGGTGCATTTCTAACTACAACATCTGCACCCAGGCAACCATGCCTTGGACACTGCAGGGGAGCCAACCAAGGGGCAGCGATACGCAATCACTTGTTGCATCACCCGGTTGTGTACTGAAGCACTAACGATCGACTAGATCAAATCCTGTGCCTTATATCGATAATTGTATGAAAGCAGGGGTGGGAGGGGGTACCGTGGGCCCGTGGCCCCCCCCCCCCCCCAATGAAGTTTGGTGACCCCAAAGAGAATGTTTGGGAACAATATAAATAGCTTTCTTTGAATGGATCAAAGAAACCACTCGTGCAAATTACAAAACATAATGAGAAATTTCAGCAAACCTTGGGTACTGCTCCTCTCTGCTCCTTTGTTAAGGTGCACCACTAAGTGCAGAACCACAATAAATCAACCGCTATGGCTAAAAATTAGGATTTTGTGGATATTTTCTGTTAATTTGCTTTCTCTATTTAAATTTGTCCAGCATTATTGCAATTATTTTATCACCTTAACGTAATGAAGGAAACTTGTATTCATTAGTGAAGAATGTACTTTTTTTTCCTACCTACGGATTGGTGATCTGGTTATGGTGCACCTTCTAGATATCCATTTTCAGTGAGTCTTCGTTTTTAGCTTCAGTTTGTTTCATGCTTGCTGGATGGATTTTTTTCTGCATAATCCTTGCTTCCTTTAACCTTTAAACCTAATTAAGGCTATGAAATAACTGTTTTTGTACAACTCTTTCATTGTTGGACCATTGTTGCAGCAGTGGATATATATCATGAAGACACACGGCAACAATGAAATCGTTGTCTTACCACTAGTAAGAACCACGGCTAGCCGTGGGTTTCTTACTTGCGTAAGTAAGAAACCGAGGGCGCGGGTTTCTTAGTTACGTAAGTAAGAAACCGAAGGTCTTTGGTTCCTACTAAGTATAGTGAAAATACACTCACTGTCCATGTTTACGTATCCAAATAATTTCTAAAGTATTATTAAACTATTTCAGACTTTAAATTAATAACTATTATTTTTTTAAAGAAGAAAAAATAATTCTAGGTGTAGAAAACGCAGGCGTGGAGTTCTTACTTACGTAAATAAGAAAACGAAGGCCTTTGGTTCTTACTCATATAAGTAACTCTACTACCGCTAGCAATGTTTACATTAGGGATCGGACGAATAGGGAAAAAGTATATTCGAATAATCGCAAAAAAAATTCTAATATTCGAATATTCGTTCAAATTTTGATGTCATGATTAGGCCGAACCTCCCTGTACGCGCGCCCCCCCCCCCCCCAAAAAAAAATACGTTTTTCATTATATACCTAAGTTTTATTTAGTCTGGTGGCACTGCAACATGTCTGGTGGCATACGAAATGTAACCACAAATTTAATTTAACCTACTAGGCAAGGCAACTAATTGGAATACAGACCAGAAAAAATGCTAAATTGCCAACTGCAGTACTATACGGAATGAACGTAATCCACCAAGGTTTCTTTAAATTTGAACTTGATGTCATATATCAACTGGCAGCAACCCCATTCTTTAGTTCTTAAATGTCTTAGAAAGAACTGCTGCGCGCATCTGTAACCCCCCCCCAAGTTACCAGCGAGCAATCCAAAAAAGCATGGATCATTCCCACTACCAATTGGTTGGGAGGGAAATGAAAACAGAAAAAGCATACTGCGAAGTGACTGGGGCTCGAGAAGCCCACAGGAAAACTTAAAAACTAACTCTAAAAAAAAAAAAACGTAAAACGACATTGAATTTTTTTTTGCGAATATTCGAATATGCTCTCCTTTATGAAAAAGATGTATACACATGAGTATACCTTAGGGTATACCTCAGTGTATATTCCTGCTGTATACTCGGAAAGTATACCATTGGGTATACCATTTTTGAAATACCTGTGTATACAACCAAGGTGCACCCAAATGTATACACTGAAGTATACCAAAGTGTATACCTCGGTATATAAAAAATGGACACACTATATCCAAGGTATACCTGATATGTATACTCAATAGTATACCGCTTGGGCAGAGGTATATAAACAAATGGTATATACTACTTCGGTATACCCAAAGTGGGGGTATACTTCAGGTATACCCTGCATCTATACCTCGGGTACACCCATGGTGTCTACCTTGGGTATACCCAAGGTGCTTGCTTTTGGTATGCAGAAAGGTATACCCAAGGTCTGTACCTGAATGTACACCTAGAGTGTACCAACATATACTCGAGATGTATAACCAAGGTGTATACCTTTGGCACAACTTGAGGTATACCTCAGGTATACATTAAATTAAGGTATAATCAAGTATGGTATACACCTCAGGTATACTCAAGGTGTATATCACGGGTCCCTTGAGTATACCAAAGGTATACACCTTGATTGTATACCTTGGGTATACCTTAATTATACCTGAACTTAATGTATAGCCTAAGTATACCTCAAATTATACAAAAGTATACCTTGGGTATACACCTCGGTATATGTAGGAATGCTGCAGGTGTACAATATGGTACAAAACTTGGGTATACCTTTATGTGCACCAAAAGCAATCACTCGGGAGTTCATACCTCTGTGGGTATACCTAAGATAAACATTTAGATGTACACGAGGTATACACATTGGGTTTACCTCGGTATACCCCCACTCTGGGTATACTCAAGAAGTAGTAGTGGCACGATTATCGTTAATTTTACAATAGGCTATCGCGCAAAAACTTTATCGTATGGTACTTTTTCTGACATATTGAATTTCAGCGAACTGACGAGCGTAATAAAGTAGTAAAATTACTGGTAGGGTTGTTCGGTGAAGTTCATAGGAATGTCCGCTTAAGCGGACCAGGCAGTCGAAACTGAGTCATATTGTCTAGTCCTATTCTACGAGAACCTAATTTTTAATACCACTTTATTTTGCTTTACTTTTACCCATGTCGGCCGAGCAGCCCACTGTAGACACGCATACATAACTTAGCGCGAGTTCTAGTGGCATGGCATAGCGTGAAATGCAAACTTATTATTCCATGTGAAATCACTGATAGGGTTTGGGGAGGCTTCTTCTTGGGGTTTAAACCATTGGCTAGCTTTCATTGAAGAAACGAACGGTCGAATTTCTACTACGAGAGCTCATTATAACTTGAGATAAAACCACTAAAGCACAAAACGCTCCGTGTCATAAGATCCGAATCACCACTATTCTGCTAATTTTCGATAGTCCATCCACATGTATTCTTCAGGCAATCTTGACGAATTTGGAAAATCCTGGCTCACATCTTGTCTCATGTCTTTGAAATACGGGAATCATCTTCGTAGCAATCGTTTACGCACAATAAAAGATATCAGTACAATATCTTCAGCAAATTTTCGACTGTCAATTCTCTGGAGATGTTGGGGCTCAGACGACAGTCTTCTTCAGGCAAAAACAGAAATTTCACTCTACTATGTCATGTTCGACGTCTGCTTTTCGAATCGGCATTCAAGCGTAGCCCCAACCACTTGCAAAGTTGGTTTTCCACCTCTCGCGCAGCTCATCAATAAACTCGCTACGGAGCAGAAACTGTATTCCAGGATTAGATGGTCCCTGGATATTCATCAGTTCAACCTTCTCTCGGCTGTGATATTGAATAGCCAGGGACTCCAGGCTCCTCAGATGCACATGCCGGTGAGACGCGCAAAGGAATTTGCTGCCATATCAAGCAGCACATGGCAGAGACCAGGAGTAGAAGACAACAAATGGCATCGCAATGCACCACATCATCAACTGGGAAGGCGCTGAAACCATCCTTGAGTCAAACTCAGAGATGTGCATCTGAGGAGCCTGGAGTCCCTGGCTATTCAACACCACATGCGAGAGAAGGTTGAACTGGTTAATATCCAGGGACCATCCAATCCTGGAATAAAGTTTCTGCTCCGTAGCGAGTTTAATGATGAGCTGCGCGAAAGGTGGAAAACCGGCCTTGCAAGTGGTGGAGGCTACGCTAGAACGCCGATTCGAAAAGTAGAAGATCGTAACGACGATCGAACATGACATAGTGGAGTGAAATTTGATTTTTTGCCTGAAGAAGACTGAAGCCCCAACATCTCCAGAGAATTGACAGTCGAAAATTTGCTGAAGATGTTATATTGATATCATTTTATTTAAGTCTCTTATCTTTCGAAATTGGTGGTTGTTGATGCTGTGGCCCACTGCACCTCCACAGCATCTATCGGGCATATTCCAATGCTGTAGCAGACACTAGAGCTGTGTGGATGGACTATCGAAAATTACCAAATAGTGGTGGTTCTGACCATTTTGTTCTGCAGTGGTTTTTATCGCAAGTGGCTAGCTCTTGTAAAAGATACCTAAAATTGTGTAGTTAAACATCAAAATCTATCAATATTTGGCTTTCAGATCCGAAAACCAGCAGACATGATTTTTAACCAATAATGGTGCTGATAGATTACAATTAACGTGGCACCAGTTGAGTGTGGTGCTGATAGATTACAATTAACGTGGCTCCTGTTGAGTGGCTAGTCTCTGACCTGTATAATACACTTGCAGAACTTGGTCCCAACACTGGTCAAAATATGTGTTGTAACTTACAGTTGTCTTATTATTTAGCAGCTGCATTAAGTAGACGTAGCTTTTTTTTTTAATTATATCTACTGAAATGGAAATTTATCATAAAATTGAAATACAAAAAAAAATTAGGTGGTAGCCTTGTGAATATTACAGGTTAAGCTTCCTCAACTTTGGTTTGGTATAACTGTTGCCGAATTTTTATTTTAAAATTTAAAAAATACTGTAGGCCTACTCCATTTCTCGTGTTTTCCGTAGTAAATTCCTTATTGTTTTTCCTAAGACTAGGATGCTAAATTAAACCAATTTGCTACAGCCTGAAAGCTGGAAATATGTACAGCTTTGGGAATTTTGTGTAAACCATAAGGACAAGAAATGATAAGTTTTGAATTTACGAAACTGCTAGGGTTAATTCCAAATTCTTCGTTCTAGTATTCACAAAATTCAATCATCTCTCCAACTTGGGACAGCCACTGGCTTTTGAAAATGAAAAAACATCAGTTTCTTCGGCATACCTTACTGAAAATTAAAGCAGCTTAACAGAATTGTGAACATTTAATATTAAATAACTGGTCAAAGCCCATACTTTTTTAAAGTTTAGTTGTCTTGTGATAACAGGAACAATGTAATGTAGGTCCTACACCTAAGAGAAAGACATGAACATGGAGGGTAGGGGTAGCAGGGCCATAGCCTAGCGACTGGGAGAGGGAAATGGGGCAGCTACTCCCCATCATCCAAGAAGACACAAAGTAGGCAAAATCAAGCAGTCAAGTTAGCAAACTCGGATATTTTTTCACCACAAATTCCCGTTTCCATGAATAGGCCTACTTAGAGGTTTATCTCACTCCCAACACAAGGCACGGCAAAGTATTTCCATGAGAACTGGTTAATTCCATTACCATCATTCAGTCACTAAATACAGACGCAAACCTATTTACGTTGCCTTTTGGATTTATATGTCAGACCAGGGATGCAGAAAATTCTTACTGGACAAAATTTCCCACAAAATTATTCTACAGATTTTTCAAATTTCCACAGCCTTTCACTATGTAGGCAAGCCATTTTTCAGTGAATTTCCACGGTTCTCCGAAAT
>JAHWFP010014839.1:0-25651 GCA_023313725.1 Lithobius niger | reverse complement strand
CTTTTGATCATAGACTACACCCTGAAAGTTTGGCCAGACCTTTTAGGTACACCCTGATTATGATACATCTCTAAGCACTTATGTTTCGTCGGAGAGGCAAGATCTGGATACGAACTGGCAACTCTACCCAGATCATTAACATATTCGATATTATCTATATCTCCACTCCTCCACTGCTATGACCTTAACAACTAGTTCATTCAGTCATCTTTATATTTTTTTTTTTAATATGGAGGAGTGCATTGCGAAGTAAAAGCACCAAATCGAACAAGTTAGAAATTATTACCGTTTACACACTGGGCCGTGAACCTTCCTTACCCCCTTCCCACACTGAACCCCCGACATCGTGGCAAACGTCAGAACGTCAATTTTTTCTCTCGCTACAACATTTTCGGCGCTATCGTCGTTTCTTTCTCCCCAACCTTCCTCCTGCTTTTCCTTTATCTCGCTATTGCTTATCAGCACTCCAAGAATAAGAATCAAAACGTTTCCCTAAAGCGCGGGCCCGCGCTCCGACCTTTCCACACTGATACCCCTTCCACACTGGAGAAATAGTCCTGAACCCGCACCAACCTCTCCCTGATCTTTCCACACTAGACTCCGACTCGGATCCGGGTCCGACCCCCGACTTTCAAATCCTGCTCGAAGTCGGGACTTGAGACGCCAACTCTGACCCCGTGTTTCACTATGGAAAGGGTTGGAGCACGGGCCCGCGCTTTGGGGAAACGTTTCGACTCGTGGGGGCGCTGATAAGCAACAGCCAGATAAAGGGAACGCAGGAGGAGTGGACGAGAGAGGGAGGGGAGAAAGGAACAACGATAGCGCTGAAAATGTTGTAGCGACGGAAAGATTAACTAAAGTCCGGACTTTGGATGCGATGTCGGTGTTCAGTGTGGAAAGGGGTGTGGAAGGAAGAGTGTATGGTTTTGCCTATGGGCACAAGTCGCGACCCAGACACCAAATGCGGTGTTCAGAGTCCAGTGTGGAAGCGGTATGAAACACAGGGTGTGAGTCGGCGTCCGTGCAGGACTTGCCAGTCGGGGGACTCCGATCCGTGTTTTAGTGTAGAAAGGGTTGGAGTGTGGGCCCGCTATTTAGGAAAACGTTTTGACTCTTGGAGCTCTGATAAGGTACATCTTATTATCATTTTGTGTACACTTTGCTGACTTTGTCTTATTTGTCAGTGTAAGATTGGACATAAGGATAAAGGCGTTATGTCAACGATATGGGCAGATTGGGTTGTCTGTTCGAATCCGGGTCATGCCACGCTGACGAAAATTAAGTGCATAAAGTTGGCGTACGTCATTTCTACAGTGCAGGCTTTTCGCTTTTTGTTTCGTTTTATTCGTTTCTTTTTCTATTTCATTTTTTTTGATAACACGTTTTTTTTTTATAAATACATACAAGTCCGTAGGATGTAGGAGTGTCAGTAGAGCTTCATTTTTCATCACAAGGTCGTAGAGAAGCCGCGGGTTTCGTTTCCTGGCTTCAGGTCAATTGACTCAATGTCGCCAGAATCTCATTTTACCACAACAACGCTAAAAGACTGTAAATGCTATACATATATATATTTCTTTATTCCTATATACTGGTATCTATATTCGCTTATATTTCTGGAAAAAGGCTCTCCTTTGCGTATATTAATGCTCCAGCTCTATTTTATATGTATGTAAAAACTGTACAGGATACCCGAGGAATATTAAATTGACCGAGGGAGCGATGCGAAGTACTAGGTCTTGTTCAACGACGTAGAGAAGAGGGAAACAATGGACGACATAGCCCATTGACCCCCCCCCCCCCCCTTAGTTTCATAACGCTGAATAACTTCCTCGAAAAAATGTGAAAATAGTACCTTTCAGAAGCCAGATACTGCAGTGGTATACTGCTTCCCCGGGCCCACTGGGTGATGTAACAGACCCCGCAGCTGCCTTCTTTGGCCCTCTCTGAAATTTTTTCCTGGCTGCAGAAAAGGTTTATAATAGAAAAAGATTTCTCAACATCGTTGATTTTAGGATGTTATTTTTTAAATGAAGCAAGCAACCTGCATTAAAGACTAGCCTTGTGAGGATACACAATACACTAGTCTGAGAAAGAAAGAAAAGACAATTGCCCCGACTGGGACTCGAACCCAGGACATCCCGTTTACTAGCCGGGCGATCTAACCACTGTGCTACCGGGGCGGGTACTGGCTACAGGCTCCAGCCGAGCTAAGTAGCTGTTCAATCTTTCTCAGTGGTTACCTAAAGATCACAAACATACACACAAGGAGGGAAAGCAACATTGCTTCTTGGCCTCTACACAAGAAATGAAACGATTGGAATTGGCCAAGAAGCAATGTTGCTTTCCCTCCTTGTATGTATGTTTGTGACTCTAGGTCACCACTGAGAAAGATAGAACAGCTACTTAGCTCGGCTGGAGCTTGTAGCCAGTGCCCGCCCCGGTAGCGCAGTGGTTAGAGTGCCCGGCTAGTAAACGAGATGTCCTGGGTTCGAGTCCCAGTCGGGGCAGTTGTCTTTTCTTTCTTTCTCGGATTAGTGTATTGTGTATCTTCACACAAGGCCAGTCTTTAACGCAAACGGCTTGCTTCGTTTACCTTTTACCTTGTGATTTCTTTATTTATTATTTTTTAATTATCTGCAGGTGCAGTAGTGCTTCAACCATCAAGTCAAGTTGCTGGCGTTCAGAGGTGTCCTATACTGTCGGTGTTTTTTAATGCGCAAATCAAGTCATTACTTGTATACATCACACCACGAATTATATGAACATAAGATCTCCCTCGCCCCGGACCCCTTAAGAAAGAAAATTAATTTGTTTGGTCGTAACTGCCACAGACGGCAATTTTTCAATTGGTATAGAATCAAATACCTACTTCGTTCATCCGTATTTCAAAGAATATAATAAACACATAATAATTTTTGCCACAACTAGAAGCATGCAGGGCAGAGAAGGGCATCAAAATGTCACATACGTACAGCCTAATTATTTTAAATCAACAAGTAGGTAAATTGGCCTGGTGGCTGACGTCACGTCAGTGGTTAAAAACAATGAGGGGAAACATGCAGAAGAAGGGGGGGGGGGGGGAAATTAACCAAAAAAGGGAAAATTCAGAAAGACCATCTTAAAAATTTAAACCTGGTCACATTTTCAAAGTTTAGATTAAAAACCGGTGAGGGCGCCTCAACAAAATCACCAGGTAGGGAGTTCCAAATTCCAAGTTTCATATTCTTACCAAATTCCATTTGAACATAGCTTCATGCGTTTGGCTGAAGTAAACCATTTTTTAAAAAACATTTTGGGACATCATTTCGAATTTTCACAAAACCTGAATGGAGCTTTCTAGATGAACACTTTGCGCTTAATAATCTTAACCAGCTTGGCCTTAACCCGATGAACGATTTAGAGGGCCAAAAACCGTTTCTTGACCACCATTTTGAATTTGTGTCAACCGGCATAAAATTATGTACAGTAATAATGATGCTCAGCCGTATTTCAGATAATTTTCTTACCAAAGTTCATTCATGCGTTTGGCTATTAGTGGCGTAAACTGATTTTTGGACTCATTTTGAGCCATTTTTGGTTTACATTTTGGACTACATTTTGATAATTTTTCTGAACGTTTACGTTTTTTTTAATGCAGAATTTTCACCGATGGTGAATGCGATCTTTTTCGATGAGTATGTTATTCTGCATGTTCCCAACCAATTTGTGTTCAATGGGATGAACGATGTATTAGTTATAAGGCCCAAATGCTTTTTAGGCGCCATTTTGATCCGCCATTTTAGATTTTTAGCCAAAGGCAAAAAAATAATCAAATAACCTGTGTCGTTCAGCCTTATTTCACCGACTATTCCTACCAAACTTTATTCGATTTGGTTCATGCGTTTGGCTGTAACCGTAAACCGTTTTTGGGCGCCATTTGATCTGCCATCTTGAATTTCCACAAAATTTGAGTAGGTCCTTTTTTAATGAATGTGTTATTCTACATATTCTAAACTAGTTTTTGTTCAATCTGATAAAAGATTTAGAAAACATAAGTCATAAACCCATTTCTGGACGCTGTTTCGTTCGACATTTTGAATTTTTAGCAATAGGTTAAAAACTCAAAGACGTAAGTCATTCAGCCTTATTTCAAAGAATATTCCGACCAAATTTCATTCGAATCGTTTCATGCGTTCGGCTACAACCATAAGCCCTTTTTTGGACGCCATTTTGGCCACCATTGATTTTTTACAAAATATGAGTAGGTCATTTTTTGATGAATTTGTCATTCTATACATATTC
This sequence comes from Lithobius niger, assembly GCA_023313725.1. Taxonomy (NCBI): domain Eukaryota; kingdom Metazoa; phylum Arthropoda; class Chilopoda; order Lithobiomorpha; family Lithobiidae; genus Lithobius; species Lithobius niger. The sequence continues at coordinate 21,370 of JAHWFP010014839.1, read as the reverse complement.
TAAACTATAGTTTGTGTTCAATCTGATGAAAGATTAAAAAACATAAGCCGTAAACCCATTTACGGACACTTTTTTGGTTCGCCATTTTTAATTTTTAGCAACAGGTTAAAAACTCAAGACATATGTCACTGAGCCTTGTTTCAAAGAATATTGTGACAAAATTTCATTCGAATCCGTTCATACGTTTGGCCGTAAATGCGGAACAGATAGACACACAGACAATTAGTATACGGTACCTCGTTTGCTTCGCTCATTCGGAAAATTATTTATTTAAACCATGCGCAATGGGTGTTTGCCTTGACGTCACCATGAGTTAGCCAATGACGAACGAGAACGGCAGTTTGGCCGTCCGATTGGACTAGCCCAGTCACGTGATATGAACGTCACAGCAAACAGCCATGGCGTGTGGTATAGAACCATGATATGCATTAGGGTCGAGTGAAAAAAATTTTTTGAGAATTTCTCAGTGGCGGGGTGTGGAAAAGTTACCTTTAGGCCAAACTATCACACACATTGTATGGCTATGGGCACCGGGAACAACGAAAAAGGTCAATAGCTTGGTGTGACTAATTTTAAAATTTTAACATTATCTCATTTGAATGTCTAAGAGACCGAGATAGGTAGCCATAATTGCAAAGAATTTTTTTTCTGCACAATTGAGTTAGTAGTAGTTATATGGGCCAAAATAACCTAACGGGCCATTCTGGCCCATTTTCGTTCCTAAACATTTCCCACCGAGTTTTTAAGAAAATTTAAATTTCTTGTAATTACGGCATGTTCACGTAGTTTGTGTGAGTACCAAATGACATAATGTTAAAAATTATACTTAAATAACAGTCTACAGTCATATTGGCCTTTTTCACCGTTCCACCCATAGCCTTACAATCAGTGGCGTAACGTACGGGTAGACTAGGTAAGCATTGCTTACGGGCCCCTGCAACTTGAGGGCCCGCCAGGCGTCGAAATATGGACATGGACAACATCATTGAGGTTTTTGCATTGAGAAAAGCATGCCGAAAGTGTCGCCTTAAGAGCCGCATGTAGTGAACTAACTATACGGAATGTAAATTTGCAGTATGTTATAAGCAAATTCAAGTTCCCATTTGACAAGTGCAATACATAATGTAGCTACTAAGCAAAGCTTATAGTAATTTGACAGTTAAGTAGGCTAAAGAATACCACACAGACACTTTTTTTTTTATAAATTTGGTCAAACATTATTTGTTTGCATTACAAAGTAATTTTTTTTTGGCTGAAAACTTGTTGGTTGTGCGGGTAACGTATACCAAACAATGTACAATATGTGTATCATTTGGACCAAGACAGTCGAAAAGATCAGAGAAGGGGGTGCGGGGCAATAATGGGGGGAGGGCATAAATTTTGCCTATGGGCCCAGAGACACTTTGTTACGCCACTGTTACAATGTTAACACATAAACAGAGTGATAAAATTTTGCTTGTGTGCTAGTGATGTCTAAAAGTAACTTTTCCTCACCCAGGCAATTAAGAATTCCGAAAAAAAAGTGTTTTTCACTCCACCCTAATATGCCTTTCGACCATGAAGTTATATCTTTCAATGGTGTCCCATGTCTGACGTAAATTCTTACCATGGTGAGGCGGATGCTTTGAGGAAGAATGGTGTTTTTTGCAAGCCCACGACATTATATCGGCTAGGGTTTTGCCACACAAATATCGTTTCCTGATGCCACGAGTTTTCATTTGGTAAGGAACCAGTACCTTCTGAAGTAGGCCTACGTAGCCACCTTCATTTGTATCTCCTTGCACTGTTGTGTGAAAAGACATTGTAATGGTGACAAGTATGAATCCCAATGAAATCAACAATGGGACGGAACAAATCATCTTAAAAAAGAAAGAAAGAAAGAAATTATTTGAGTGCAAAAATTGAGGAAGGAGAAATCAAACATCAACAGATATTTCGATGCAGCAAGACAGATGGGGATGTTTTTCTAGCGTTTGTCTATGGGGTTAGTTCATAGGGTTAGTGACATTTACCGCCATATTGGCACTAGTATGGGTTTTGGAGGGCATAACTACAAGGTGCACTACATAAAAATGGAGGGAAAAACAACGAAAGAGGGGATTTCTTGGGCTTAAAATAACGTTGTTTTCTCTAACAACAAAAATCGCACGTTTTAGGTCTAAGAAATCACTCTTCACAGTATCGGCTTCAGTACGACGCCCTTCTGTTTCTCTTTGCAGTGCCCCTTGCAGCTAACCCATTAAGGATCCAGCATAGAGTTATATGCAATAATACTACGTCGTGTCACTGCTCTAGGAGCTGAGCCAGTAACTGGGATAGCTGCAAGGGTCACTGGAGGGGGAAAAGAAGGGCGTCTTACTGAAGACAATGCTGTTAAGAGTGGATTTCTTAGGCCTATAATGCCCGATTTTTGTCGATTTGTCGGCAGTTGCTGACTATTTTTAAGCAAATGGAATCTTTATTTTCCAATTACAACCTAGCAGCATAAGAGATTGGAGAAAACAACGTGTTTTTAAGCCTATGAAATCCCCTCTCAAAGCAATGCCTTGGCTAGAAGTGCCATTGTTTAACCCTCCATTTTAGTATAGTGCCCCTTGCAGCTATATCTCTTGTAGCCAATATGACGTCACATGACGCTGCTCTATACGATTGCCACACATATCTGCATCGTTCCAAAAGGGTTGGCTTCACAGGACAACAAACGATCGATGTTAAAATCTTTACAGGCCCAAAAACCGTCGACGCTGTACGCTGTACGCCTAATAAACGTACTATAGGCCCGCCGATCACCGTCTCCTGGCCTCCCAACTGGGGCGAAACGCTTCACAATTACAGGCCGTCCAACCATCGATGCTAAGCAATAGGCCTACATCGAATGGGACTATAAAAACCTTTATAAATCTAGTTTTTTTTCTGCATGTATTTTATTCATCATTTATCAGTGTTTTTTTTTTGGCCGAAATAGGCTACCTGTAGCTGGTGAAACCTTCCAGGCATATGAACGATCCGGTTAATATTTTTTTTTCTATTACAAGCGGAAACATCTATTGCAGCGAATCAAAACTAAATTTTCCACTTCTTCACAAGAAAGTATTTTTATTTATTTCCAGTTTGAAGTACCTCCGCTCCGAAGCTATTATACTCGATAATAAAAAAAAAATTAAAAAAGAAACAAAATTTTAAAATCAAGACAAAAATATTATTGTTCCTATATAAGTTTGCTAATTAAAGTACAATAAAAACGAATAACACAAACACCTCAAATAATCACTATTAAATTCTGCCACGATTAAAACAGAAAACCATTAAGAAAACCTAAAACCATTAATGTACCCCATCAAATTTTAAGCAATTGTCTGACAAAGTCGTACAACACAAATTAATAATAACAAAATAAAAATGAAAAATGAAAAGTGAAAAAAAAGTCTTTGCTTAGTTTTATATTCAATATCTACAATTATTTTTTAAGCGCAGAAGCCACTCATCTTCCAAATAATATTTGACGGATTACCAATCAATAAATTCCAACTTAACAGCCCTGGCAAACTTACGACCCAGCCCTCTAAAATGCTTTAAGGTCAGAAACCCTGAAATTACATTCATTACTAGTTATCTTAAAGCATTTTAGATCGTAAATTTTCGGCTAGAATTTGGCTAAAAGCTTCATACTTTCAGCGAAAACAATATTTTATCCGCTTAAATCGTGTTTGAAAATTTTCTGCACCAAAATTAACAACAAGCTTCATACACAAAGCAAATTAAATAAACTAGTAAACTAATAAATTTAAATTCCTGAATTAACAAATGAGAATGGGCGGCATTGCGTTAATGCTACACCGAACCGCTCGCACGTACGTGAATGATTGCGTAAACGTCGAATTTTCCGCGATGGAGTTAGGCCTGAACAGAACTAAGATTCGAAGAATGGATTATAACTTTGTTACGGCCAACCCTCTTTTTTTTTATCGAATTAATTTGTTCAGCTCTTGAGCTTTTTTAATAGACGATGTACGGTAGTACTATTTTGTGTGTGTGTATGTGTGCATGTGTGTATGTGTGTATGTGTATGTCTGTGTTGTCTGTGTTGTCTGTGTTGTCGACTATACGGTTCCTCTGACTGGCTTGTTCCTTTGATCTTATTATTATTATTATTTGTTAATATTATAGGCCATCATTATGGTTAGAACGAAGGCGGTATCTGATCGCCTTCGAACCTCTAACTTTCGTTCTTGATTAATGAAAACATTCTTGGCAAATGCTTTCGCAGTAGTTCGTCTTGCGACGGTCCAAGAATTTCACCTCTAGCGTCGCAATACGAATGCCCCCGTCTGTCCCTCTTAATCATTACCTCGGGTTCTGAAAACCAACAAAATAGAACCGAGGTCCATATCCATTATTCCATGATGGGCTTATTAGTGTTAATATTATTTTTTTCGTATCTACAATTATTGTTAAATTGTCTCTGTCTCTGATGGCTTTTGCATTTTCTCTGGGAGTTTTTTCCTACCATAATTTGGTTAGGTATTAGTGACTTACTACAGTCCGTCCCTATCCAGCTGCAATTTATTCAAATTATTATTGTTATATAATAATCCGAAACAAAACCCACAAGGGTGAAATAACCCGCCAAGTTTTAGTCAGTCAAAGTAGTGATATCACCAAACAAAAAGGCTAGTTGCTACATTAGTTGCCAAGCTAATCCCACCGAGTATTAGATCAAAGGTTAAATAAAAAACCGGACCATTGCTACAATGTTCTGATATCACTACTTTGATTGGCTGAAACTCCCGGGTTCTTTCACCCTTCTGGGCTTTGTTTCAGATATCGCTTTTTTTTTATTGTTTATTTAGTTGCATTTTTTATTATTGTCAATGCCTACTTAGCGGTTTAATCGTCTTTTTTTTTATTTTGAGCTTGCGTTTTTTTCTGATTTTTTGTTGTTGGTGCATTTTTGTTAATGAACTTGTGCTCAGTTGCCTGTTTCGATTTTTTTTTAATAATTAAAAGTCATTTTATGCCCTTGATTGAAATACAACTATTGCATGCCAGGGCACGCACGGACGGCAGTCTTTGTATACCTTGACAGGCATTATAGTTGTATTTCAATTAAGGGCATAAAATGACTTTTATTTATTTAAAAAAAATCGAAACAGGCAACTGAGCACAAGTTCATTAACAAAAATGCACCAAAAAAAATCAGAAAAAACGCCAGCTCAAAATTAGGTATTTATCCTCACCGTCGTGAAATAGGCTCAGCTCCGGTTTCTGTAAGTACAAAGCTAGTAGAATTAGAATTAGAATTTATTTCGGGGAGCCCGGACCCGCAGTCATACGCTCCCCACAACATACATCATACAATCTAAGTCCTTACAGATTCCATGAATTCCAATGCTAGTGGCCATGCAACAACAATGCAGGAATTGAACAATGACTTTCTTACAATGAAGTGTGACAATGGAACTTGGCGGTAAGCCCACTATCGTGGTCCCAGCGATTAGCGTGGTCCTTGATCGTGTAATCTGTCACTCAGATTTGTTTTTGGATTAAAATTTGTTTGAAACAAAAGTAAACTGAGTAAAGAAAAGTAAAATCAAAGAAAAGTATAGTGTGCCTATAATTACCACTATGTAATTCTGACTGTTTCAATACGTAAACCCCAAATGACCCCTAAACATGTCACTTTTGATTTTCCTAAAACCGCAAAAAAAAAAAAACCAGTAATGTATATAAGACAGTATCGTCAATATAGTTTACAGTGAAGTTTACTGTATTTTTTATTATTATTCTTTTAGTCATTGGCCGTATTTACAATACGTTTCAGTCATGATAAAAGTGTAACACTGCAGCCAGTCAGTGACTGATTTTTTTAGTCTTCTGTGCAGCCGAAACGACTGGGAAGACCATAGCAGCGACTTTGTCTGTCCGTCCGTCGCCTTTTCAGTGGTAGTCAAGAGGCTTTAAAAACATGTCAAATTAAAACATCATTGTTCCTTGTAGCTAATATACTTTCTCAAAGTAACTCAATGAAATAATAACATTTGATCGTCGCACTTAACCACTACAGGAAGATACGCAACCGTAAAAAAATGGTTTTCGTTAACGACACACACTAACTTCACTTAAAATGGTCTCGATACTGTGTTCCATGAATGAACAGGCCTATATACTCACGAACCCAATTCTCCGTTGGCTGCTACTGGCGGATTTAAAACGGCAGGTAACAAAAATTAGGCCTAAAAGCTGAAAATCAGTCCTAAAATCACGTGGCCAGGTGAAGTCTCGACACCGCGTTACATAAAGGAATAGGCCTACTCTCGAACCTAATTCTCCGTTAGCTGCTATACTTACGAAAGTAAAACGGCAGGTAAAATGCCACCTAAAAGCTGACAATTACGCCTAAAATCTACAACTAAGCCAAAAAGCAACACATTTTTTAACCAGCAACTGTATTGGTTACTACTTTTAGATTATACAATAGAGATAGCTGTTGCAGTGTGCGATAGAGGTGTGCGCCTCAATGTGGCTGAAGTGTACAGAAGACCAGTTTGCAGCCGCTTTTTTTTCTGACGTAGAGAACATCTTTAACTGTCGTGGCACGATTATAAATGAGGTTGAATTTTAATAATTCTATTGCCACTGTCGTTTTGTTGGAAGGTAATGAATTTACATTTTTTAAGAGATTGATAGGTAGGTATGCAAACAACAGGCCCGGACTGGCAGCCCTACGGCCCGAGAGCCAAGACGCTTAATAAAGACCCCCCAACACAATCCGGGGGGGGGGGGGGGGGGGGGGAAGGGATTACGCGACCTTTGATAAGGGGCCGGTCATTATTTATCGCCGGGGTGGGGCAAAATGAAAATACGATCATCAGTGAACCCCCCCCCTCCCCCCACGTTTTCAGTTTTCCAATCTTCAATAACACCTCCCTCCTTCAAACCTGACAGAATGTTTACCTCCCCACCCCACTCAAGGTCCAACTCCCCGCCCTCCGAAAAACAATATGCAGTTCTCACGTGTGCTGAGTCTGTCTGTAGATAATTTAGCAGCATTCTGCATCGACAAGATATACCACTAGTTATAAGGAAAACGTGCCTCTTTTTTTAACAAAGGGACAAAGGTTGAGTGTAAAATGCGCTGTAAAACACCTATGTTCCGTGGAGTACACCCATCTTGTGTCGAGTTTCATTCAATAAGTTAAGTATGATGAACACACTGTTTGTTTGTATGCCCACACCCCTAACATAGTCACATTTAGTCAGCAGACGAAAGACAGAAGAAGCCAAAGAAATTTTACTTGTAACTCTAAAATCTGAAAAGGCCCCATTACGAATCTACGGGAGGGCCATGTGCCACTGGCACCCTGGCACGATTGCCAGTCCGGGCGTGCAAACAGACCGTCAGATAGATACATAAAGTTAAGGACGGCACCTATTCATGTTGATGCAAACGACAACATTTGGATTTCATGGTTGTTGTGAACCATATACTACAGAAAACAGGTAAACTACAAAAAGAACAGAGGATAAATAACAATGCGACAGAAAAGGCTGAAACTTGTTCAATAGCGTCACAGACAGCTGGGCGCTATTTGGTGAGTATACGCTGGCACTTTTCAAGTTCGTTAAAGTGAAAAGAATAATAAGGGCGACAAAGGAGAATTGTTGTATGGTGTAGAGAGCTTTACGGAAAGCTTTGCGAGTGACATTATACATATCAAAAACCAAAACTGGTAAAAGGGGCCGCCAAGTTCCGAATGGTTCGCCCCTTCAAAAAGGAGTGATATCAACACACCAAAACATTCGCTAAGTTAATCGCACCGCTTAATAGTTAGAAGGTTAAGTGAAAACTATAGAACACTGCTACTTTCGTGGCACCCTGGCACGATTGTCAGTCCGGGCCTGCAAACAGACACAGAAAGATAGATACATAAAGTTAAAGACGGCACCTATACATGTTGATGCAAACGACAACATTTTGATTTTATGGTTGTTGTGGACCATTTACTATACAGAAAACAGGTAGACTATAAGAACCTGATTTGCAATAGCGTATTCGATATCGAAGAAACTTGGATATAGGTATCACGAAATTTATTTTCGAAATTCTTAAACGAAAATGAACGTCCGTATATACTAGAACCTACCTGTTGGCCAAATCTGTATGCCGTGGTCTACTTCGGGACAGACGCAGAAACCCACAAACGTTGAATGGGTTCAATCGTCCAAAGAATGCTTCGTCTTGTATTGACGAATTCCAGCCGGAAATGCACGGATTTTAAAATGACACCACAAAGAGTAGGCCTAATCTTCAGCGAATTTAGTAAGAAGTTGAACTTCTTTCCATGAATTGCGTCAAATTCCTTTCTTGCGCTGCTATTGGTTACGCCGTGATGGCAAGGTCACAATTTCTAGCCTATTAGATGAATCCAGCAAGCCAGGGCACGCTAAAGCTCCTGAATGCTGATACGAGTTGTAACTGCAATGTATCTGGGATTTAATCATTTTACTGCCCGTTTCGTTTTGTTAATCAGTTGGAGTATGAATAGAGACGAATAGCAATAAACATTTTGCTAACTAGTTTTTTCTTTTACTTCCGTAATGGAATCCGCATTTGGGACACACGCGATACTGATTCAATGGCTGGTTATTTATAATTTATACTGCCTTTATAGTGACAGACGATAAATTATCTTTAAAGTCTCACTAGACTTTGCATTCCGTTTGCATTCCGCTCTTCATGAGAAGGGAAAACTATATAGTTAACCTGAATCAGTCTTTCTGTCTGTAGACGTGCTAACGTTTTTGTATAGGGTTGGTACACATTTTTGAACTCCTTGAAAAGGAAACAGTATTAATTAAATTAAAAATGGCATTAATCAGAGAAAACAAACAAAAAAATAAAAACTCCGCCGAGCGTCACTACCAACAATTATATAGTAACAATAACAAATTGTTATTTATTTATTATTTGTTACTATAGTATAATTCTTGGTAGTGACACTCGGCGCGGAGTTTTTTTTTCCTGGCCGATCGTATTTTGTGCCAAGCCCCTTGGATGAATTTGCTCCGCGCGCATCCTAACTTTGCTGTGTGAGCATACCAACTAAGCGTATCAAGATACACACTAGCATGTCGCCCGGCAGACGAGTATGGCGACCACTAGACACGTTGTGTCTTTATATCTAAGGTAGTTTGGCTGTTTTCGGCTGTCTGAGGATAAACAACCCTTACCAAAATAATTGGTCGCAAACAAGTCTCTTTTTGATCTCTCCTGTGACTTGTTTTAGTCCAACTGTGCGCTAAATCGTAAATAGGTCGTTTTTGTCCACTAAACGGTCCTGTTGCGACCAGTGTGAGCGACCAGATCGCGACCAGCTGCTGTTCTTCTAAAGAACCTTCTAGTCTCAAAGAAAGGTAACTGGTCTTCAAAAACGACTTACTGGTCCTCAAGCGTGACTAACTGTTCTCCCAAAGCTACTAGCTGGTTGCTAAGTACGACCAACTGGTCTCCAAAAACAATGTGATGGTCTTCAAGCGTGATCAACTGGTCTCCAATCATCGACCAGTTGGTCACATCTAAAGACCAGTTAGCAAGTTTTGGGGACCAGTTGGTCGTGCTTGAAGATTACCTAGTCGTTATCAGAGATCAGTTGGTCACGCTTGAAGACCAGTTTTGAATTCTAGTTAGGCGTTTGAAGACCAGTTGGTCGCGATTGAAGACCATTCGGTCGCAATTGAAGACCAGTTGGTCGCAATTGAAAACCAGTTGGTCACGCTTGAAGACCAGTTGGTCACGCTTGAAGACCAGCTGGTCGTTTTTTGAGACCAATTGGTTGTTTTTGTATACCAGTTTGTCGTACTAGAAAACAAGCTAGTCAAGCGCGACCAACTGGTCTCCAAAAACAACTATCTGGTCTTTAAGCACGACCAACTGGTCTTCAGAAAAGACTATCTGGTCTGCAAGGAACAGATGCATACAAATACGCAATGAGTAAAAACAAATTCACTGGCCAATATACAAAAAACCAGGTAGTACTCCATAGACAATTACAAAGCGACCATCAGAAAAATAACGGAACCACAATCTTTGCATTGTTCGTAATGATGTTAATGAAACGCTAATTATACATAACTGCTCGATTAAAGTAGCAATCTGTATGATATAAGTAGAGTTTACTGCTACAATTGAGCAATTAAAGAATTTCGCCGCCAATAAAATGTAATACATTTGACTTAATTCACGGTATTGCCTTTTAATTCATGCCAAGCAAATTAAAAGGCAATTCCGTGAATTAAAAGTCAATGGATTACATTTTATTGGCGGCGAAATTCTTTAATTGTTCAATTACTGAGTTATTGAAGTAGTTGGGGTTTTGAAATCGAAACTAACGATCTTTGGGTATAATGAAATGGGACTACAGGCCTAACTAAGTTGAAGAAAATTTCAGCAAAAAGGATGGCGATAAAACGAGGTTACCGCCGATAATCAAACATGACCATGTTGCTACATCCTTAGGCCATACTGCTGCATGTTAACGAACTGATGTGATTCAAAGCAGCAGTAAAACCTCAAAATAGCGCCTGACGAAGTCAGTTGGGAGACGTATTTCATCATTCACCAGGCAAACTGTCGAAAATACGCGGTAATTTGGACCAATTTCCTTCTGGTTGTGAGATTGTGCGTCTTTATTTTTGTGCTTCGATTAAATTAGACCTCCGGCATTGTAAGCCCTACACCTCTGTGATCCTCAAAAGATGGGACGGATTGACCTCTTCGCCCTCTACTGTCCTCTCTTTCAACTGTCGTCCATCGCTCACCAATGTTCTGCCTTGTGGGCAATAATGACCAGCAGATGTAACAATGAAGAATTAAAAGCCCGTCCACATCTTCAAGCTCAACCATTCACAGGGCAGTTGTTTTAGTATATTCATACCGTTGCAACGATGTAATAGTACCCTAAGTTTAAGCCCTTGAATCAAATATACAACATCAAACTCTGTGGTAATCATGATGTCCACTGGGTTTCCCTGGCAACTTTCGGTGGACCAGGTAACTGTGTACCATTCTGCAAAAATATTCACCCAATACATGTTTTGAGAGAAGGTGTTTATCCATTAATATTTAATTCAACTGTTCACCAGCAGAAAATGGTGCCATAATATCAGATCGACTGAAAATCGCACATTTTTGTTCGCAATGCACGTACCATTTCAGCTCACACAAACTCGCCGACATGTACGCTAGCAATGCGACAGTAAAGGCTGAAACTTGTTTAATAGCGTCACAGACAGCTGGGCGCCATTTGGTGAGTATACGCTGGCAATTTTCAAGTTCGTCAAAGTGAAAAGAATAATAAGGGCGACAAAGGAGAATTGTTGTATGATGTAGAGAGCTTTATGGAAAGCTTTGCGAGTGACATTATACGTTTGTCAAATTTGCGTTTATTGTCAACGACCACACCAAGATCTCTGTGATAAGAAACTTGCTCTAGCTGCTGGCCAGAGAAGTATTACTTGTTGCGGCTGTTGCTATGGCCGAAGTGGAGAACTTTGCACTTACCAGGTTGGTTAAGTTTAGCCCAGTCATACCACGAAGTTAAGATTGAGTTTAAGAAAGTGATCATTGGCATATCCGAGCAGTTTCAAGTGGTCCGTCCGTATAGCTGATGTTCCAAACTTTCAGTTTGGTAGATAGGTCAGACAGGAAAATATTAAAGGGGAGTGGTCCGAGAACCGACCCCTGAGGAACTCCACAGGTGACAGAGAGCCAAGGCGCAAAAGCTCCTCTTACTTGTGCACGTTGCGTCCTAGAAGACAAGTATGACTGGATCTCGAAGGACAGCAGCTCACTGATGAGGATGCCGTGATCGACAGGGTCGAAGGCTTTGCTGAAGTCTAAGAAAATAATGTCACAGGGATACCCCTATCGACAAGACTAGAGATTTGATTGTAGGTACAAATTCAATTAGTGTGGCATGAGCATCCAGGAATAAAGTCATGTACGGAAGAGTGAAGAATTTGAAGCTCAAGACATTCATCAGTCGCAATCCTGTGGACAAAACCCTCCAGGACTTTAGAGGCAACAAGAAGAAAGGTAATTGGAAGGTAATTGTTGAGAGCCATCTTTCAGTATTGGGATTACGTTAGTAATCTTCAACTAAGAAGGGAAACAGCATGTGTTAACAGAAGTACTAAAGATTTGAAGAAAAGGTTTAGCTAAGGAGTTAGCACAGTTCTTAACAAAAAATTCTGGAAGCTCGTCTGGCAGGTATCTTCCTTAATTTTATGGAAAGATTTAGCAACGTCTTGTTTTGAGAAGTGAACGGTGCCAACAGAAGACTGAATGTGAGCGTGGGGTGTTGACGAAACGAAGGAAGTGGCAAAGTAATTGTTGAGTTTTTCAGCAATAGCACTTTCATCAGTAATAGTATTGCCATCGTCACACTTAAGGCAGGTAGCAGGCTGTGTTTCTTGTCCCTATTAAGATAAGAAAAAATAATTTTTGGTTTATGTTTGGCAAATGGATGGTATTCCTGTCATAAGAAAGTTCTGCCTCTCCCATACCGACAACGGTATCATTCCTGGTTCCCTTCTAAAGGGAAAAGTTAGCCAGGGTAAGGTTAGCAGTGAACAGACGATAAGCCCTTATCTTTTTGTTGATGAGTGACCTACTTTCTGAGCTAGACCAGAGGGGACAAGCAGAAGTGTGAGTGGTATTAGAGACTTGGAAAAACTTTTGAATAATGTCTCGCAAAAAAAATTATTAAGAATGTCAATCAGACAATTAAACGTCCAGCCCGGAAAGCTCCTTAGACCAGTCAATAGAAAAGATGATAGCATTGATGAGAACACAGTGGGCAATTTTGAAATTGCGCCTCGCAATCTTACTAGATTTAGCAGAGTAAGTAAGAGCAATAGAAAAGGCGAGGATACCATGATCACCATCACCTAAGGATGCAGAATGTTTGACGGGTTTGATAGAAAGGTCGCTCGAAATAATGAGCAGGTCTTAACACGATGGTGGGCAAAATGACAAATTGTGTAAGACCATTGTGTAAAAAAAATAAAGAAAATAGAGGAGACGCTCTTCTAGGTTTGGGATGAAGACCAAGTATTAAAGTAAACAGACCCCCCCCCCCCCCCGAGAAGGCAGGGACAACTTTTAGTTAAAGAGCACACATATTTTTCAAGGGACTTTTTTCCCCTATCTTTACCTTTTCTTGGCCTTTTCGTCCTCTTTCGCCCTTTTTTACGTTTTTAATGGACATGTTTTTCTAGGGACCTTTTCTGGCTATTCCTTTTACCCTTTCTTAGTTTTTTTGTCCTTTTCATGCTTTTTTGGTCCTTGTTTGAGGTCATTAAGTTCTTCCCAGGCTCCGCTGCACCAGAAAGGCCATTAAGAAAAAAGTCAATTTCCGAAAAGGGCACGCGGGCACTGCCTCCCTTGACCCCCTTCTGTGCACGCCACTGCCAGTGAATGATAGGGAAACTGAAATATCCCATGATAAGAACTAAATTTCTGCTAGTCGTGGCGCTGGAGTTCAATTGGAAGTCATAAAAAGAATACTAGTGTTATACGAGGTTTTCAAGATCTTTGGGTCTGCTACTGTCCATTATCTTCAATTTAAGAATTAGCTTCGTGCATGTTTGGGCTGTACCCGGCAAACCATCATTCTTTAAACTCTGGTAAATGTATCGTTTTCCACTTTGATTAAAGACCCTCCTTACAGCTATTTGCTCTCTGGCCTTCAACTGAAAGCATCTTGCTCTTACTGTAATCTCGGCAGTGTCGCCGACGAAGAATTTGAATTTGACAAACATATCAAAACTGTCATTTGCGAAACATTCTTCAAACCTATTACATTCTCAAAGTAGTGGCCATCGTGGCTGAGCGGTAAGGCAGCTCAGCCTGGTTGCTGGAGGTTTGCGTATCTGGTCGAACCCCTGGAAAGAGGACCTTGACAAAGTCCCCGCCAGGACTGCCAGCCAGGGTAGCGTGAGAGGCTACCATGTTCCTTCAGCGGCTATGGGATGTATTCTGGCTAATTCTGGACAATCTTTCGGCCCCGACGATGATCGGAGGTTTCCTGGATCGAATCCTTGGGCTGGCACCTCCCTTTACCAGATTTCTTCTTCTCTAAAAAAAATCTGGTAATGTTCAAAATTGAGCCGGTTTAGCCAGTTCAGCCTACAAGACTGTCATCGGTCCTAAACTTGAATATGTCGTTTGTCGACCCAGTTACTTACTATGACTCGTGGTCATCATCACTTTAAATTGAGGGGGTGTATTTCTCGGCTCGGTTTTCGACATTTTTTCCTTCTGCGAGTTGACGTGAACCCAAGGAACCCCCTTTCTTCGCGTTGATATTTAATGAATAATACGTCCTGGGTTCCCCTTTGGCGTCCAAGATTCCCCTCATCCTAAAAAAAATGTAGGCAATACGATGAGTATAGTAGCGAGGCTTGACAACGTCCCAACGGTTAAGGCCTGTGCTGAGTCCACTAGGCAACGACCGCCGCAAACAAATTCTCTAGTTTTGCTGTGCCCAAATCGGTGACAAGTTGAAAAACCCAGTCATCGAGTCTCTCTTTTCGAGTGGGGGGGGGGGGGGGGGGGGAGAAGGAGGAGGGAGGGTCAACAATGCAGGTGCAACTGCCCCCTCACCTCGGGGAAACTGCAACAAATAAACTGCCACAAAACTCTCCTCACAAATAATATCACACTCCGCTCCTGTATGTTAGTATTGTAATGGTGGAGTCTCATAGTTACTCAAGCGTAATCGTGCAAATATAGGATTGAGTGTATGTGGCATCATCCAGCAGTTGGCCAAAAAACTACTGCATGGAAAATAGTATAAAAAATAGGATGAAAAATAGCATAAAATAGTATAAAAACAGCATGAAAAAAAGCAGTATGAAATAACATGAAACGTTGTATGAAAAATAGAATGAAAACATAAAAGATAGGATGAAAATAGCATGAAACATAGCATGAAAATAGCATAAAACAGTATTAAAGAATGAAAAACATGTATGAAGAACAGGAAGAATACGCATAAAAAATAGAACGAAAAACATGAAAAATATGAGGAAAAATAGTATGAAAATAACATGAAAAATTGAATGAAAATTGAACGAAAATCAGCAAGAAAAATAGTATGACATATAGAATGAAAATAGTATGAAAAATAGTATGAAAAATAATCCGAAAAATAAACGCTAGGATCAATAACATGAAAAATAACACGAAAAATAGTATGAAAATAGTAGAAAAATAGCATGAAAGGTAGAAGGAAAATTGGTATGACAAATAGCACGAAAAATAGAATGAAAATAGCATGAAAAGTATTATGAAATTTAGTATGAAAAATAGCATGAATATAGAATGATAAATAGTACGAAAAGTAGTATGAAAAATAGTGGAAAAATAGCATGAAAAATGGCATGAAAACATGGAAAACAGCATGAAAAATACTATGAAAAATAACGCTCTACGGTGTAGATCTAAACTCTATTCCCGTGTTCAACCCTAACTCAAAATAATAAACAAAAACGAAATGTTAAATGTTAAGAGTAAGGAAGGGTCTAAAAGTCAAAACCTAGAAGGAACACGGACAAGCTTTGACAGTCAGGGTCTAGGTGTAAAATTTTGTCAGTAAGAGGCTGTTAAGCATTTGACCCTTACTGCCCGGTGGTTAGCTTAGTTCTAGTCAATTCGGACAGAACATGTGTATGAACGGTTGTAGCAGGTTTTCTTTGTTCTTAGAATATTGTTATGGAAATTTAACAGCACAATTTTCTTGTGAAGTTTGGCATTTTGTCTTTTGCTGCTTTATTATATTTCGCAAATTTATGGCAGAGGATAACCAAATTAATGCTTTCTGCTGCAAATATGCTGTCTTGTTACTAAATCGAAAAATAATTTTAAACATAAAGCAAAGCAGGAAACGTATACCGTACTACCACTGGATCATCACATGGGTCTTTGTAGGAGGATTTACAGTTTTTCGCCAAAATATATGTATGCTGTCCACCGGGTATAGTAAGGTTCTGATGCTTACCAGCCTCTTACTGACAAAATTTTACACATAGACCCTGACTGTCAAAGCTTGTCCGTGTTCCTTCTAGGTTTTGACTTTTTGATCTGGTTGTTTAGAGCTCCGTAACCCCTGAATCACTTGACCAATTAGAAAAGGCCTTATGAAAAGGGCACATCTACAGAGCAATACCTCTAAAATGAGTTAAGAACCAGCTTTATAGGACAAATGGTTTGCCCTGTAGAGAGGACAGACGAAAGTATCCCCAGAACAACAACAAGGAGAACAAGAACTTGCCTATTTGGCCACTCTCTTTATCTCGGGTTTGGCTCGACCGAATTTGACAATTTTTGGACTGCCGACAGGCCTTGATTAGTCAAGGCTAGATTCTGAATTTGGTTTACAGATGTTTACTTTGGACGAAGTTATAAGCTCTCAAAGTTGAGAGTTTGACACAAAGATCCTTGGTCGGCCCTTACTAACAATGGCTATCGCCAGCATTAATAAAGTGTGGGAAAAAGCTACAATTATTAGTGCATTCATGTTTTCTGGGAGACGAAAGAATTGTGTCCTTTTGTACGCGTTGTTTTTTTTTTTTTTATATTTTAGTTGTTTACACATGTAAACATTTATTAAGACCAAAAAACATCAAAATGAACATATGGAAAACTATTGGCGCCGAAGGGTTCCTCGGTTTTGAACGTTAACAGCACACACAAAAAAAAAATGAATTCGGCCAAGTCTGAATCAAACCTTGAACAACATCTCAATGCCACATTTTAAAACCGAAAAAAAAAGTAGACTTTCGTAGAAAATAATTATTTCTCGAACAATCAGCAGTAATTCGAAATATTAAAAAGAAGTTGGTGTTGATGGCCGTAAGCCATAGAAAGCATTCAGTGCTTGTTAGAATTCACTCAAGACGAATTCCTTTTAAAGCAATGTGGAAAATTGCAGGTCACGGCCAGAATCTTCTCAAATCTTGGAAATGGGGCGTTCCACTTATTCCATGTTTGGCGCGACTGTTACCATGGCAACATCGAATGGTGGCTTAATATTACAGTCTGGAGGTGAATCGGATGTTTGCTTTATCGTTGCGCGTGGCTCAAAACCGATCGCTTCATCAACACGTTATTTTTCACAAAAAAATTCTGTGTAGCTTTTTTTTTTTTTTTTTTACTATTACTTTTTTTCCTAGCACAAGAACTATTGACCAAAAGCCGTCGTCTGTTTGTGGAAGAAGTCTCGCGCATCTCACTGCGTAGCAACAGCACCAGAACGAAAGTTCGTACGCAACATTTCGTAAAATCCCGAAAATTTTCTTTTTGACTAAGGGCGCATTTACGCAACGTCTCGGCTTTGCATTCCCGCAACTAGAATTTAATCGCGATGGTAATAACGCTTTCTGGTTTAGCTGAATACGGTGTCATTTGAGCAAATGCTTTTATAGTGTTCGCGGCCGATCTTGAGTTCGCCCCAGAATGAACACAAATAATCGATTGTACGTTTTTGGTCGCAGAGTGCCTTGTGGATAACCAAAGTAGTTACAAAAACAATGGCGGCCGTCGATTAAAGCCGCCCCCTCCAGGAAGACGTAGCCGATCACAAAATATGTGCAGGACTCAAGATACGCCGCGCACATAATGTAATCCGCGACAATAATATAAAGAATTCCTCCTGACGAAATTTTCCTAGTCGCTTCTTAACTCGAATTATTGACCCTTTTCGTTGCGAGTCGACAGAGCTGAAACCGCCGCCATGTTGGAATTTCAGATGGTTTCTAGCATCGAGCTGCGAGAATGCAGAGGCGAGTCGTTGCATAAACGCGCCCCAAGCCTAGTAAACCATTAACGGATAAAATTTGGATGAATTTTAATTGAAATAATCAAATGTACAATTGAGAAAATTGTATCTGTTTAAGTGCTGTTGTGCGCTACCTATCATATATTTAAAACGTAAAGCACAACAGCACTTAAACAGATGCAATTTTCTCAATTGTACATTTGATTACATCAATTAAAAATCATCCAAATTTTATCCGTGTACATTTTAACAAGTAAAGTGAAACTTCAATCATATAACCCCCTTTTTTACGGCACACTTGGCGTTTTTGTTAGTAATTTGTCTTATTGACGATTCGGTTTTTCAGTTTTTTTTTACGCGGACCGAGAGTACATAAAGTTCCTTACGAAAAATAACTAACGAACTTGATTCTTCATATTCTAGTGTTTGACATGACTGATGGTCATGTCGATCTTTTAAATCGTAGCACAATATATCTATCAGAGGGGAAAATACGTCATACTCTGGTGACGAGGCTAGTCTCTGGAGCCTGTCGCGTTGACCTAACTGCAAGGAGTATACTGGATACAAACGTAGGTAAAAATCAACGGTGCCTTTAGTCAAGCCGATGCTGTGACAGCGGTTTTCTGTGCCGAAAAAACATTTTTTTGTTTAATCCCCCATGCGTGAAGCGTATATTAAGGGACCGGTCAAATGTGACCACCAAATTTTCGATGTGCCTCCTTTCGCGACCCTGAAAAAATTTTGACTCCACCCCACGTAAGATCCAGAAATAATGTGACCCCCCCGCAAAAAAAAAATTCGCTTTTCGTATGCCCATTGAGACTGTCTACAGATGATTTTCTGTAGCCAAGATTAGTGCTGTAGCCAAACTAAGTAAGTAGCTCTCCACACCGGCAGTTATCATTAGATGTAAGGAAACCCATCTCGTTTTTAACGAAAAGATATGTTGGGTTAAAAATGTTCCATAAAATGTTCCTTACACCCATCTCTTGTTGAGATTCATACAATATACAATAAGTATGATGAACAAACTGTTTGCTTGTATGGCCACATCCGTAACATTATCTAGCATAGTCAGCACCTCAAAGACCGAAGAAGCCAAGAAACCAGGTACAAAGACCTTTCTACAAAGCTTTTAAGTTGTAAAAATAAACTAAACTTGCAGAAATAGCATCAAAACCTTGTAACACTGACATCAGCTGAGGCGTGTTTAGAAATTTTGACTGCTGAAAGTGCCATTTTTAAGGTCCAAAAAAGATTTTTTTTTTCTTCCACTTAGTCAGTGTATAAATAAACAATAAATATTGACCGGTCCCTAAGGTACAGGCTGAAAAGAAAAATTTCCACTTGCAGAAAATTGCAGCAGCCGCAAACAAATCCGAAAAAAAAATGAGCATTTTTTAGGTCCAAAAAACCGCTCTCACAGTGTTGGCCTAACAAACTACGCTAATGGTTTTATCTCCGCGTATATCCAGTTCCCTTACAGCGATCCCAACGACCACCTCCACACATCCTAGCCTCGTAATCAACACTAACTGTCCCCCCGGGGTAACATACGCCGGTCTAGCCGGTTCCCGAATACCTAATTACCGGTCGGAATGGTGCCGACACGCCCCCCCTTCTCTATCCCCCCCCTCATCCTCCTGCCTCCCTCCCCCACATTCTCCCACTGCGTAGTCAGATTGAGCCACCTCCCTGGTCACCCCTTTTCCCCTTTGAACTTCAGTAACACACCCACGCACACACGCACACACACACGCCCACATATGATGAATTTGCTCAGTGCCACCCAAGCCTATTATATATATACAACAATAACGGTATATATATATATATATATACATATATACATATACATATACATATACATATACATATATATATATATACATACCGTTATTGTTGCTGCTGAAATAACTAGGGCGTCATCAGTTCCACTGTCGACAAAATGGATCGAAGCTATTTTATTCAAACGTCAAAATCGGTCGACGAAAAGTGAAAAAGTGTATCTTCAATTTGGTTTATTACCGAGATATCTGGATTTTATCAGGCCCGGATTTATAAGTAGGCCCGAGCCTATAGCGGCACTTTTTTTAGGGGCGGCATGACAGCTTAAAAACAATAATGTATACGTGAGAATATAGTTCGTGCTAGTTTTGCGGGTGCTTCGACTTTCGTGAAAATTTATTAACTAAAAGCTGGCGCCATTCAGCATTGTTGTATTGATTTAGCGCAGGATCGGTGCTATACGGTAGGTGAATAGGGGTTTTTCTTTAAAACGTATATTTACGTTATTTACGAACTTTTCATTGTGTGGTCACTCTGTGTTGTGTTTAAACGTTTGTCATGAGTTGATCGTATAGTAGCGAAATAAAATGAGTAGCTATGAGCAAGTGAAACTAAGCGGCACTCAGTTTAAAAAAAAAATCACGGGAAAACAAGGGAATAAAGGGACAAGGCCGTCGTAAGCAAATCCCTAAAATTTCCTAATATAAAATCAAAAGGCAACAGAAATAGGTTACTTTTAATTATTTTGCGCAGTAACATGCATACTTTATTTTTGCCTACCAGACTTTTATGGATCGCAAATGAAAATACAAATTAAGAAAGGTGCTGGTTGGGGGTGTCGGGGGGGGGGGGGGCTAAATTAAAAATTCCGTAAGCGTCTGGGAGAGGGGAAGTTTTAGGGGCATTGAAAAGCGGCATTATGGTTAGGCCTACAGGCGGCAAGAGCTTAAATCCGACCCTGAATTTTATATACCTATCCCGATTTCTAGCGATATTGCAAATGTCGGTAAGGAATTATGTGAGGCACTTACGCTTTTAGTTGCTTACAGTTAATAGACACATGTGAGGCCGCTGATTTGATTTGATTTTAATTGAGAGCCGTGGCATAGCGCTGCCTGTTTAACATCAACAATCAATCTTTTAATAATCGGATGGCTTTAACAATAAGAAACGGCTTCGCATATCGTTGTTGTTTTGATGTTGGCTCTTGCTATTGGTCCGTTTTGTCACCCTGATGGTTCCTCAACCCCATGTCCGATTCCGGATCTTTCTTTTGATAAAACTAGCATGCAAAGTTTGGTTTGAATAGTCCATGTGGTTTTCGCGTGATGCGCGGTCTAAGATTACATTGGAGTTGTCTTCATAGAGGAGCTATACGCTCCAATAATTTATTAATTCTAGCGTGAGAGATGGCGCAAAATGTAGAAAAAACAAAACAAGAAAGCTATTTGAAAATAAGGATTTCAACGCCAGCAACCAACATATCTAACCTCAGCAAATCTTAGTGTTCAACTGAGATACGTTTCGATGCGACTGGGCAGTTTGCCTACGATAGCACGCTGCAGTGAACTCCTCAGTTCACCAGGTTCGCGTTTTTCCTGTCTGATAGCAAACCACGGGCAAACTACAACGGCGCCTGAGTGAGCAAAAGTAGTTCGTGTAAAAATGGTACAATTGGGCTAGACTAATAAAGAAAAAATGGTAAACATTTTTGTAAATTCATTAAAATTTATCAATTT
>JAHWFP010014838.1:47053-79733 GCA_023313725.1 Lithobius niger | reverse complement strand
GGGGGGGGGGGGGTGATTCTGATGCCCTTTGGGGGGTCTGGCCGCTATATGCGGTCGCACGGGGCTACTATGCCCAATTTTTTTTGGCGAATCGCAAACCAGTTGTATTGTGTATGCATTGTCTCATAAGGTCAAACCAAAACATGTGAATGGAGCTGTAGCTTGTTCAACTGGTTCGAGTAAGAGTTCCCTTGGCTTAAGTATGAATCAGAAGGGGGACTTTAAAGTACATGTTGAAGTTAAATCCAATTAAGTCGGTTTCTGTGGAAACCTGGCACTCGAGGCTCGGTCATCAGCGTAAATTGGGCCTGTTAAATTTACATAACTCCAAGGTGGTACATGGATACTAGGAGTGAAGCCTAACTCTCCTCGGTGCGAGGTCTGCAAGGTAACCAAATCGATTAGGGCCAGTTTTAAGGGTGTTGGTGCTTTTCAGAGTAAGAAGCCCCTCGAGCTCCTTCACATGGATGTTTGGGGACCAAATCGCACGGTATCCTTGGGTAATTGTCGATATGTGCTTACTTTACTTGATGATTATTCTCGTTATGCATGGGTGTTTCCCATCACTAAGGAAAGCGATGCGTTTCAAACGTGTGTTGACTTTCGTGACAGAAGTGACAGACAATTTAGCCTCAACTTTGTAAATGTTCGCACGGACCGAGGTATGGAATTTTGTGATTATGTAGGTTGGGTATCAGATACCAGCGAACCAATGCCTACTCACCAGCTATGGCTGGAATCGCTAGGCAATTTAACCGCACGTTGTTACTTCTCTGCCACGCAATCTTGGGCAGAATTTGTATGTACGTTCACCTACCTGAAGCATAGGTACCCTCACTCATACTTAGGCTTGGGGTCCCTTGTACATTGTTTGATCGAGGTGTATCAGTCATACATTACGAAGACCTGGGGCAATGTGTTATGTACACTTCCATAAGCCGGGAAGGGATGCCCTTGACGTAAAGCTGGGGGGGGGGGGGGATTCATTGGCTATGCGGTAGACACAGTAGGAATATAGAGTGGAATCCCCAACCTTACTTGGTCGTTGACAACATAACAGTTGGTGAGGTTAAGTTATGGGGTAGGGAGAAGAGGTCCTTGCAGTATAGGCCTCAGAGTGTGCCCAACCCAGTCTAAGTGCAACTACATTTAACTATGGAATGGGACTTAGTTCGGGTACAGAGTCGGAATCGGATGGTAATTCTAGGGTAGAAGCCGAAGATAAGACTGAGGGCCCACTAACCATTGAAGAAGTTCCTCCACGACCATTCATTCGTAGTAATAGTGTAGGCTCCTCCCCCAAATTGGCTCCTTTAGATTATCAGTATTGGTGAAGAGAAGTAGTAGTCCGTCAGACGGGGCAAAGGGTAGGTAGGTTGGAGGTGTACTATCACACCCCAGATGGAATTATGTTCCGCAGTGTTAATGTAACTATAGATATGGAAGTGGGGATGTAAATGGATATACAAGGTAGAAGAATACCGACGGAAGCATTAGACGTTTTCGCTCCCGACTAGTAGCTCGGGGGTTTGTTATGCAAGTGGTGTGGATTTTGGTGGAGTATTCAGCCCAGTTGTGAATTTCGTTTTAGGTTAGATTCTTTTATGTATTATTGGTATCCATTCTGAAGTGGACAAATGTTGATTTGGATATCCAGTGTGTGGTACGTTGGATTGCATAACCTTCATGAAAATCCCCAAAGGATTCAAACCTGAGGTTCACCATGGTACGGTGTGGCTATTGCAAACAGCCGTATATGGTCTTCACCAAAGTGGGTGACTGTGATGGGAGGAACGTAAAAAGCAATTAGTGATGATGGGATTTTCTAAGTTCTTGGGACTTACCTGTGTTTATCATTTTGGTTTAGATGCAGTTTTATGTGGATGTTTTGCTTTTGTTAGCCAGAAACGCAACTCTTAGAGCAAATGTAGTAACGTTGCTTGAATCCAAATTCGAACTCACGTCTTTCGAAATAAAAAAAAAATAAATAAAAAAAAAAACCTATTAGGTGTTGCCTTCCTAAGAATTGATGGCATGACAGTAATTCATCAAATCTTACTTTTCGCAACTCACGAAGAGGTATGACGTCGATGAAACGTGTACGGTGCGTGTACCAGTACGTGTGCCAGTTCATGTCTGCAGGTACTGGTGTTCAAACGAGGCGTGACGAAGATGAGACAAGTGTACATTTCCCATACAGGTCACTAGTAGGAAGTTTGTTGTAGGTAGCTTCTAGAACAAGGCCTGATATTCTTTTGGGTGTTATAATATTGTCCCAATATACCACTGCCTTTACGTCCATTCATATTCGCTTATTGTTGACCATACTGCGATACTTATGTACTGTCAGTACGAAACTTTATGCTATTGATCTTTCAAGTGTCACAGGATCTGAATCGTATGCATGTGTAGCTGCATCTTGGGCAGCCGATAGAGTCGACCGGCGTAGTTTCGGTGGGCACATTGTCTTCTTGGGTAGCGTGCCTGTTTTGTGGGGCTGTGGAAGCAGAATATGGTGTGCCTCAGTACAATGGAGGCGGAATTCATTGCAATGATTCCGGCTGTAGGAGTATTGGCCTGGCTACACAGTGCATGTCACATTCGGTATTGGCACCGTTGGCTACAACACCTTCATTGTACTGTGGCTCCCATTCTGCCATCCGCTTTGCTAGGAGTGAGGTGAGAAACTTGAGGTCAAAGCACATTGCCATTAAATGTATGTTTTTGGGGGATTGGCTACGAAAGCTATGTTTCTGTTTATATAACGTGCCGTCTGCACTAAATGGTGCAGACATGTTGTCGGAATGGCTGAACCCAGGGCGGTTGAATAGGCTACGTTCAGCGGTGTTCTATAATTGTGACTCATAAGTAATGTTATACCTTCTGTAGCATTGTGTTTGCATGAGACGGATGGGAGAGTGTGTGGGTTGTCATAGCCTAACTATGAATGGTTCTTCCCAGCAGAGGGTTTACAGTGTTCTTGTCGTTGTTTAATATGTCAAGGTAGTGTTAAAGGCCTGAAACTGAAATGTACTTTCCCCAATTCAGGAAAGAGTGTTTGGAAGCCTGGTCGGTGGTTATGCATCGTGCATGCCTGGAGAATTGTATCTGGCTGATCAGGCGCTTTAGCCTAGTGGGGAGATGCCTTCCGGTTTCGGATGGAGCGAACGCTCACTCGCGTTCTGGTGTTGATGCGGGCAGCAAGGGATGCAAGCTGCAGTCATGTTGTTTACGCCGTGTTTGTGTTAAGCCATGTGGTCAAGTGTTGTACCTTTCGAAATGTCGCTATTAAATGTACAGTTGTACTTCAGTATTTCTTCTGGACCTGCTTTGAAACAATACGGTAATTGTAGGTTTAGGATTTCGCTGGAGTAACGCGGACATTTCTTACACTCTTGGTGCGGGACGCCGCTGGACGTAGCAGTAGCAGCGTGCTCCCTGCGCCACCCGCCCCTGTTTGTGCATACTTCCTTGAGGGTCCCGAGTGGCCTGGGGCGGGCGGATCTGTGGTGCAAGCCATGTTGTGGCTGGCCAGGCTTTCTGGGGGTGAAGCCCGAGTCGGTGTGCCTTGTTTCAGTGTGTTATTCTGGCTGTGCTCCATTACGGCGATTCTAGTGGAGCGGGCCGGTTTTCTGGGCTTGTGTGCCTTGTTCCTGAGCTAGGTTCTCAAGGATGAGGTGGAGGTACTGCCAGGCGTTGGGCTAACTCACCCGGCTGTTGGTTGGGGACCATGGGCCTCTATGGGGGCATGGCGTCGCTGGATACCTGGTCCGTGTGGGTTGGTTGCCTTTTGGTTCTTTATTAGTGTTTTGGTGGCAGTGTGTGTGTGTGGTTTAGTAAGCTTGTTCTCCGGGGTTCCTGGTTGGGGTGGTGATTCCCGCCTCCTGTCTGACAAATTCAGCAATATTACTGAAGGTAAGTATTTGCAGGAAGTAAGAAACGAAAATTTTAACTAGTGAAAATTAGTTTTTACTTACCTAAAATACTTACCTTCAGTAAGGACCCGCCCGCCTCCCCGCAATCACTGAACCGGAGTGCCCGTGAAAGTGATGCGGTTGGACTGGTGGGGGCGCTGACGTCGGTAAGGACGTGCAGCGCCACCTGGCGGCAGTGGAGAAAAGCTTAGGGAGAACATAAAAAATAGGGTTTTTAGTTCATAAGCGAGCAGTAAATAGCGTAAAAAGGTGGTTTTAGCAATATTACTGAAGGTAAGTATTTTAGGTAAGTAAAAACTAATTTTCACTAGTTAAAATTTTCGTTTTCCTGTCTTTTCGACCATCAACCCGTTCTTCCTCACCTGATGACGTCCACGCCTCTGTCCGACTTTCATGTCTTCTTTCACTCATCACCTCATCCACGGATGTACTCTCCTGTCTTCAACCGTTTGACGACCGCTGGGTGGCCGGCCTCGCCCGGTTGGCCTACGTCGCTAACGGCGGACTGTTTCCTGCTTCATGTGACCTACGCACTCTATCTCGGTCCCAACAACGTGCGACCATCCTCTTTCCACACGCAGTCACCTCGTCGCTCGAAGGCTTTTGAATTAGCACCCCCTGCTCATCTTCTTCACGCCGGATGCTACCACGACGTTTCAATGCAAGCTACGGAAACACCGGCGGCCTTCCCGAGTTCGGCCTTTCGACCAGCTGCTTGTCTCGTCCATGGTTGACCCCACGTCTCGAAAGAATAACAAGTCAACAGTCACTGCCTATTACTGCTCGTCCCATTCGTGGCTAGAACCCACGTTTTGAGTGAACCAAGACGGAAGCCGTTTGCATCTCTGGCTGCTTATCTCGACCACGGCTGACCCCACGTCTCAAACGAACATCAAAACAACAGTCGCTGCTCGTCTCATCCGTGGCTTGAACCCACGTTTTTAGTGAGCCAAAACGGAAGCCGTTTACACCTCTTGTGCTTGTCTCGACCATGGCTGACCCCACGTCTTGTACGAATACCAAGTCAACAGTCGCTACCCATTGCTGCTCGCCTCATTCGGGGCTAGAACCCACGTTTTGAGTAAGCCAAGACAGAAGCCGTTTGCACCTATTGCTGCTTATCTCGACCATGACCGGCACCACGCCTCCAACAAATTTAAAGATAACATTCGCTGCCCATTGCTGCTAACCAAGACTGAAGCCGTTTGCACCTTTTGCCGCTTGTCTCGACCATGGTTGACCACACGCCTCGAGCAAAAATCAAGACAACAGTTGCTGTCCACTGCTGCTTGTCTCACTCGTGACTAAACCCACGTTTAGAGTGAAGATCCAAGACAGAAGTCGTTCCCACCTCTTGCCACTTGTCTCCACCGTAGCTCACCCCACACGTCGAGCGAATATCAAGTCATCAGTTGCTGCTCACTGCTGCTTGTCTCACTTGTGGCTAGAACCACGTTCTGAGTAAATTAAGATGGAAGCCGCCTCCACCTCTCACTTATCTCGTCCATGGCTGTCCTGTCCCCATGTATCGTGCTGAAATCAAGACAACAGCTGCTGTCAACTACCTCTCGTCTCACACGGGACTAGACCCCACGTTAAAAAAAAAATCTCTACAAGAAGCCATTCACGCCCCTTGCTATCATCTCGCCCGTGGCCAAGCCCACGTCTCGAGCGAAAATCAAGTCAACAATTGCTGCCTACCTCAACTCGCCTCACTCATGGTTTAAACCCTCATTTGGAGTAAAGATCCAAGACGAAAGCCGTTTCCACCTCTTGAGGCTTGCCTCAACCATTGCTGTCCCCATGGTCCTAGTAAATCAAGACAACACCCATGCTCGTCTCATTCGTGGTTCAAATCCCCGTTTTAATTGAAGATTCAAGAAAGGACCGTCTCGGTCTTCGACCTTCGTCTAAGACTGACCTAAAGTCGCAGATAAATCAAGACGTCAGCAGCCGTCCGCTCCGATTCTCGGCTCACCCGTAGCTAAAAAAAACCACACATACACGAAGATTCATTCGGATGACGTCTTCACCCCCTGCACCCTGCCCACGACCAGGGCTAATTGCAATCCATGCCGGTGCTTGCCTCATACCAGACTAAAACCCATGTTTGAGCAAAGAGCCAAAACGAACGACACTTTCCCTTTTTCCAGAACGTCGACCATGACTGCAACCACTTCTCGGGTGAGGACTAAATCTCCCATGGCTATTCACACCAACTTTCCCTCCTCTTCCAAATCCACAGTCTCAACACAAGGACTCGTACCTTCACCCAATCCTCCCCAGCCCAAATCTTCACGTAGTTACTCTCATCATACTCTTGAAGAAGACTGCAATTCATCAGATGATGCTACCCGAATCACTTCAAAATCACCAAAGAACCAACAAACAGAATGTCTAATGGCCACTGGCCCAAATGGTTTCATTAGTGTTCCACAAAGGAAATCAGTCTCCCTTCAATCCGTCGAAGTCCTTTCCTGACCTTTCCAGCACCGGTAACACCAAAGGCTCAACGATCATTACCTGCCACCTAACACTAAATTCGGTAGTCAAGACAACAGACAAGACCAGCCTTTTTGACGGTTACCAAATTCCTGCTCTTCTCCGCCCTCTGAAATACCAGGTCGGTCTCCCTCGTCACACTCGCAACAAGCGCTCGCTGTTCCGAAACTCAAGCCCTAGCAGCAAAACCTGCCTACTGCATCCCTGGTTAGGTGAGGCAAGGTTTGGAATCCCCCGATGGATTAAGCAAACAATCGACATGCCGTACAACGAGGCCAACTTAAGCAGAGAAAGAGCAACAGCACACGAGGTCAGAGCAATTTCAACATCATGGGCACTCCATAACGCAGTACCAATAGAAGAGATACTTCAAGCCGCATCCTGGCGTCACTCAACGACATTCACCTCTCACTACCTGAGGAACATGTCAAGAGAAGAAAAGGGACTACACCGACTGGGACCAATCGTCGCAGCCAGAACCGTGGTCAAACCCCCTTAAGCACTCAGAACAAAGCAGAAGCAAGCCATACCATGATGGAAGCAAGCCACCCATAAAAGGAAGCAAGCCACCCATAGAAGGAAGCAAGCCATCCATAGAAGGAAGCAAGAACTCAAGCAACGGTCCTTTTCAGGCCAACCAATCCCTACGAAAGAGAGTCAACTTCCTGTTTCATACACCCTGTTCTGAATAAAGTGCAAATTTTTACTACAATAACAATTTTTGGGGAAAGCCTGCTTGCGTCCCGGGGCGCCCCGTCAGACAGGTGCCCGCCACCATGTTTGACGAGGTCTGCTAATAATGCTAAAATTATCAGGTTAATATGTTTGGCAAACAAAGAAAGAACATTTTGCAGGCCCCCAGCCAGGCTGGCTAAAAATGGTTTCTTTTTTGCCTAAAACATACTTAACCTAAGCCCGCCCTACCTCCCCTCTTGAGTCACCGTCTGACAGATTGAGAGGAAAATGTATGCCGAGACTCGCTCGCTCGCATACGTTCTCGCTTATATAGAGAGGGCTGCGCATGCGCAGTGGGACACGCAAGCAGGCGGCTACAAGCAACTAAAAAGTCTCTAGGGAAACATTAATTGAGGACAATGTAATGCTAAAATTATCAGGTTAAGTATGTTTTAGGCGAAAAAGAAACCATTTTTAGCCGGCCTGGCTGGGGGCCGGCAAAATGTTCTAAATTGAACTGTTTTGCCAAAGCGCGAGCTGAACTGTAAGGAAGTCAGTAAAGCTTAAGCCAGCATTAATGTTGTAAAAGTTGTGAATAAAGTGGTTAAGGATCATAGTACCGCCAAGTTACTAACCACCACATAGTTTTTTAATGCATATAAATATCGAAAGCAAAAATGGCTACCACCAAGGTATCGGTTAAGACTGAGTGATCAGGCTTGGGACAAGAAACTTGGTGGCAGCCAGTTTGGCTGTGATATCACTATTTTTATGGCAAAAATTTGTTGGGTCTTTTACCCTGTTGAGGTTTGGTGTGATGTAACCTATTTGGATTGTTTTGGGGTTTTAGTGTAGTTAAAATATTATTGGTTGTGAGCGTCTCACGAAAGTGTAAAGTTCACCGGGTATCTTTATTCATTTCTTATGATCGGCATAATTACAATTAAAATACAACCACACATAATAAGTAACACGTCAATAGATACGACACACAAAATCAAGTTCCAAAAACAATATTCCAAAAATAAATCTAAGATAAGACCACAATCTTGGCGAATTTTCGATAATCTGTGTTACTGGAGTTGGAAATCTTCCTCAGGCACTATTTCATAGCTCAGAAACCACTAGTTAGTCCAAGCCCATTCGAAATTCTGCACAAACTTGGCCTTTGATATTTACAAGGCAAGTGATCGGCCTCCAATAAATTACTCGGCACATCAATAATTGCTGCATCTACAATAGTCTTATCTTTAGGGCCTGAATGTTGCTAACAGTTTTGTGTTAACAACAATCACTACATTTACATGACCACTTGGAAGCGCTTCAGAGGGATGCGCATCGCGTCCGTGTCGCCTCCGTGGGTATTGTAAGCACTCGTTCGTGGTGCTTTCACCATCTGGCGCTACAGAAACCGAAGAGCATTACAGACCTGGAACGGACGTCTGAAGCGCATCGTCTTTATTCATGTTAACATTCACAATCACATTGAGACGTTGGAGAACGCCTGGTAAAGATGGTGGACATAGTTGCGGCGGCCACTTTTTGTGCTGGTGCAACTCAAATTTTAGGTAAACAAGCTGAAACAAGCATACATGACTAGAAAGACCACTAAATCTTGCATACGTTTGGTTATTTGGGTTTAAGCTGACCTAGCTAACTACATGCAGGGGGTAGAGCAGCGTGGGACCTTCTTACTATTTGCCAAAGGGAGGGCAGGTAGGAGTGGTTTTCTGTGCATACTGGCATGAAGTGCCTTCCTTAGCGCATTGGCCCTAATCGTGGTCTTTTGTCTTGTTAACAGGTGCCCTTTTTTGATGCACATTTCAAAGCACATTGTTAAAATGCGCTTTCTTGAGGGCATGTAAACGAAGTGATTGAGATTGTTCTCATCGCCAATGGTGTTGTCCCATAGTTCTTCAAAATGCATTAGAAATTAATGCAATCTTTTCAGTTACAACCTCCACAGGATTACTAGTAATAAGTAGCTAGCCTAAATCATTAATGTTTGGTATCTTTTGTCTATTAAAATCCTTTGCCCGTAACACTAATACCGGCTTTCTGTTGTGTACTCAGTAAAACCCAGGTATTGGCACATAAGCTCTGTCACATCAGTATTTAGTAAGGCTGCACTGATACCAATTCTACCGATCCGATACTGGTTTCGAACCGGCTTTAAAAATTTTGCCAATATCCAAAATTGTATCCCCAATTTTTCAACGGTGTAGTTTTCTACAAAAGTTCGATAATTATTAAAAAATTGTAAGTAGAACCCAACAGTTAAAACATAGCTAGAAAGATACTCAGTGATTTCCTCAGCAAAACGCCATAAACCGCATGTCGTAATCTCGAATGATTCCAGAGTTATCGATATGTCTGCAAAAGTTGTCGACACCGATCCGACACTGTTACCGCAGATATCGGCAACCGATCCGATTCAATATCGGTGCAACCTTAGTGTTTAGTATTAAGCACCAGAAAACTTGGATCTCTTGACAAAAAAGCAGTTGCTCGCTTCTGCCCTAACATTGTATATAAACAGCGACTGCAAGGTGATACAGTGTTTTCGTGAGTTTATTTATTTATTTTTTTGGTAGGGGGGAGTCCTCTTCCGGCATCATTTGACTCATCAGTTGTCACATTACCAGTAAGCAAACCTGCAGCTGAATCTGTGGTCAGTGTTCCTTCTGCAGTTACAGCTCCTATCAGCACAACATTCCCCGCAGCTTCCAGTGCATTGCTGATAAGAGCGCCAGACCATGCAACATCAGTTGGTAGTTGCTCAATAAAGAATCCTGCTCAATTTTCTTTAGAACCTGGCCATTTTGATGTAATTTTATGTGTAGACAACTGTGAAACAATATCAGGGTAAGTCTCACCCAGCCTGAGATACTTTTCCTTTGCTCTCTTTTGCCTATAAATGTAATTGCTTAGTTTACTTGTTTTGTTTACCATTCCAGGAATGTCAATAGCAGAAAACTAGCTGTTCAAAATGACTTAAGAAAGAATGGTGTAAACTTTGACGTGCGTAAACTGAACGTGGGCGACTTTGTTTGGATTGCTCGGGAACGTGTTACTCAAGTAGCTGGACAGTTACGTCTTCCCAAGGCTAAAGAATTAGTTTTAGATTATATTGTAGAGAGGAAACGAATGGATGATTTAGCTGGAAGTCTGAAAGATGGTCGCTTTCATGAACAGAAGGTATGTTGAGCCGAAATTTTTGTAATGAAACTAACAGGTGATTAACTTTAAGGTTGAGGGGGAATTTTGCAGCTGTGTTTGTGCACAGCAACGGTGAGACATCCAAGAGAACCACATGAAGCATCGGTTTGGAGAGGCGGTACCAACTTGGCAGACAACATGGCAACCTTTTAAAATCCCAAGTGGCCAGAGAAGGTGGGAGAAACAACAAAATGAATAAAATGAATGAAATGCGGAGCATGGGAGAAAATAAAGTGGGGGTAGTTATTATTGAACCTCAGGGATGATAGTGAAGCAAATGAATTCCACATTATATCTTTTTTTTAACATATTTTTTTATAAGAAAAAATAGCAATAGGTCTACTGCTTTGTGCCAAGCTAAGAATATAGTTTATACTAAGACAACACCGGTGATGTGGATGATCTGTTAGTTGGTGTTTGTTTCAATAAATAAAGTTTACTCTGCCCCCTTGTGGACGTGTTTATGATCAGTTTCATGCTGTCACTTAAATATTTTCTTCTTGTAAGCTATTGTAAATGAATTTAGAAGCGCACCAACTTAACTCTAGAATTATTAAAATGTTACACAAGGTCAACAGTAATAAAAATTGTTTTCCGTTGATAAGCAAGGCAAGGGAACTAAGGTAAGGTTAAAAACTGGGAGAAGTTTAGATGAGAAAAATCCCACACAGACCTCAACATGCAGGGCTCGAATTAGCTGGGAACAATGAAACATATTGGTCCCGTAAACTTACAAATATCGCCTAGCATATATCCTATGGGAACTAAACCTTGCTCTCACTAAAATAAATAATCTTCCTGTAGCATCAAACAATTTGTCTAAGGGCATGTTTTCATTCCATAAAGTACTAATTAAGTGAGATTTAAAAAAGTAACTAACAATGAACAACAGCAGTGAATGGTAATGGCAAGCAAATAAATTACAAACAGCCGTTTTGTTAGCATCATTTGGGGTTGCATTTGGGTAAAAGCAGGTTGAATGTTGAATGCACTGACATCACCACTCTGTGTCCACCTGATGCTGCAACTGTTATGTATGCATTATCTTCCTTTACGTAGGGGGAGCCACCATATGTACTGCATACTCAGCAACCCCTTTTAATTTACAAAGCAGAACCCGTAGTGGAGTGTAATGGGCTAGAAAAGAATGCAACATGTCTGCCTAATGTGTCTATGTTTTATTATATACTTCTGTCCACTACAACAAACATAACATGGTGTCAGAAGTAAAAAATCATCCTAGAAGTTTAACGAAACGAAGCAAACGAAACAACGGGCTACAAACGTCTCACGTAAGCAAACAATCAAGAATCATGAGCAAAGTGAAGCCACCAAAGCCATTCTTGCCAGGCCATGCGCCCGCCGATAGCTGGCGGCTCTGGATGAAAACTACAAACTGTATGCAATCGTAGCTAAACTTAAGAGACTCGATCACCGAACAACGTGCAACGCTTCTCTATACCTTATATCAGCTTTTCAAGAGTTTTACGTTCACGGAAGTGGGTGATGACCTAACAGTTACCGTGATCTTGAAAAAATTCAACGAACATTTTGAGCCCCTTGGAAATCCGATGTTTTCGACTTAACGAGTTTGAGCAGATCAAGCAACGCAAAGGCCAACTTATCGACGACCTAGTCTTGGAACTAAAACGAAAGGCACAAGACTGTGATTATGCAAGTAAAACTAATGACTTGATTTGTGCACAGCTAACGAAAGCTGTTGCTGCCGATGAGTTAACAAAACGTCGACTTGAAGACCGTAATATTACGCTTGAAACCGAGATTGATAAATGCTGTGCTTACGAGGCAGCAGCCCATTAGGCAGAATTAATGAGAAAAGAAACAAGCCAACCGGAAATAATTGCAGGTATCATCAAGGTACACGCTCGCTCGACTAGGGCGTCGGGACAAGGTCGCTTCGCTCCAGGCGGAAACAATGCAACCACAACGCACACAAACGAACAAGAATGCCCACGATGTAAATCCCAACATGGGCCAAGACAATGCCCAGCATTTGGACAAAAGTGCTTCAGTTGCAATAAAATGAATCATTTTTCTCGTTGCTCCAGGCAACCATGAAAAAATCAACGAGTTCTGGCCGTAGACAATGAAAATGATGAGCAACCCGACTATGACGACGATTACGTTGGGGCTGCAGAAGCGGTGTCCACACTACGAATTCGTAATATTAACATGCAAAACAAAACTACGCAGTGGGTGCAGCCCATCGAAATACAATCAGCTAAAATTCCGTTTCGACTTGATACGGGTGCGGAAGCAAATATTCTACCCTTATGTTATGTTCGACGTCACGCAATAAGGGTGACAATGCTTCAAACGCACGTAAAGCTACTCACTTACACGAACGAAACAATTCAGGTATGTGGCAGGTGTGATTTAAAATGCACAGTTCACGGCAACAAACACAACGTTGATTTCTTGATTGTTGATAACGAGACACAGCCGATTTTAGTACTAAAGTCATGTGTAGATCTTGGCCTAGTGCAACGCACATGCAATATACAGGAATCAAAGCAAATTCAGAGGTCATATACCAAAGAAACTCTGGTGAAGGAGTTTGAGGAAGTTTTCAAAGGTTTAAGCAAACTTCCGGGTAAATATACTATTAAGATTAGGCCTGATGCAGTACCACATTTATCCCCCACTAAAATGGTGCCAAAAGCATTGGAAAAACGTGTCCGAGATGAACTCCAATGGATGGTGAAGAACGACGTTATATGCAAGGTAAACGAGCCCACCGAATGGGTCAATTCTATGACTATCATCACCAAGCCAGATGGTAGCCTCGAATTTGCCTTGACCCACGCAAATTAAATGAAGTAGTTGTTAGGGAGAGACACCAAATGCCATCAATAGACTCAATTCTATCAAAGCTTGCAGGCCATACTGTGTTCGCCTTAGTTGACAGAACTAAAGCCTTTTTACAAATGGAGCTTGACGAGGAAAGCTCGCGCATCTACACATTTACCACGCCATTCGGACTTTAACATTACAAAAGGATGCCTTATGGGATAGCTTGTGCACTTGAAATGTTTCAGAGAGCCATGGAACGAACATTTGCCCAAGTCGAAACAGTGCAGCCCTTTCAAGACGACTTACTGATTTCAGACACCAACGTGGAAGGACACGACAGGAAATTGCGCCTCACAATGCAGACGGCGAGGGAAGCGAAATTTAAATTAAACGAAAAGAAACTACAGGTAGCTGTAAGTCAGGTAAAATATTTGGGACACGTCATCTCACAACAGAGAATCATGACTGACCTCCTCAAAAATTGATACTGTTTCGCAGATGCCTCCACCAACGAACAAGAAAGAACTCCGTTTCCTTGGTGTGGTCACCTACCTTGCAAAATTTGTACCACATTTCTCAGAAGCTACACGAGTCCTAAGACAGTTGATATCGAAATACTGTCCGTGGGTATGGACACGGGTCCACCAAGAACACTGTGACAGAGTCAAGCGTCTACTGATTACATCTCCGGTTCTCAGCTACTTTGACTCTCAGAAGCCCCTCACTCTTCCAAGTCGACGCGAGTTCATACGGCCTTGGAGCAGTGGCTCTCCAAGAAGGTAAACCAGTAGCTTACGCCTCACCCACACTCACTCAATCGCAGACTGCTTATGCTAAAATTGAGAAAGAACTGCTAGTAGTCGTTTTTGGATATGAGCATTTTCATTACTACACCTTTGGGCAACGTGTAACCGTCCAAACTGACCACAAGCCATTACTGTGGCTAATTAAAAAAACCATACGAATAGATCACGCCCCGCCTCCAATGCCTCCTGCTGTGCCTACAGCGCTATGATGTTGACCGACAGTTACAGCCAGGGAAGAGCCTAGAGCCAGCGGACCCACTATCATGATGCCCGTCAACGACATATTCAGTTTTGGTGGAAGACACGAAGGCCGGTCAGGTCACAATTTGCTTAGTTGCAGAAATCTCTGATGTCAAGATCGAGTGGCTAAAGGTGGAGACAGCAAATGATAGGTCACTCCAAAAAGTGATTGAAGTGATCAAAAATGGATGGCCCAAATCCAAGAATGCACTAGAACCAGAGGTAAAGGCTTTCTGGGAATTCCAAGATGTGCTACATGTCCTGGACGGACTCCTGTGCAGAGCACAGCGTTTGGTCATTCCGACGACACAATGAAAGGAAACTTTGCAAGCAAGTCATGAAACACACAGGGGCATCGTTAATGAAAAGCGATCGCCCGTGAAACTGTATTCTGGCCAGGAATGTCAACTTGACATGCAGCACATGATAGAGGAGTGTCAAATTTGCCAGAAATACCAAAGGAACAACCAGTGCGAACCAATCATACCACGTGAGGTTACAACACTCCCGTGGCAGCAACTTGGTGTCGATTTCTGCAAAGTGGGTGACACCGAATACATCTTGGTAATCGATTATTTTTCAAGTGTTGTTGAAGCGTTTAGGCTGACCTCTAAGACAGCGACTGCAACCATTAATGTTTTAGAACACCTATGTGTATGTGCTAGATATGGTGCCCCACAGGCTCTCATGTCGTATCGGGGTCCACCGTTTGATTCTCACGAATTTTCATCATTTCTGGAAGAATGGGGCATACAATGGCAGCCTAGCAGCCCACGTTACCCAAAACCGAATGGCTTCGTCGAACGGGCAATAGGAACAAAGCAAAGGCAAAGACAAAGGAGGATCACAAGAGTCTCTAGTCAGTTCTCATGACAAGCCATGCAACGCCAGTCTACAACGGCCAAACTCCCTCACAATTCTTTCTCCGCAGCCAGATTGCACAAAAGTTCCACGCATTACAACAGTGCTGGAGAAGGTAGGAGAGAACAGTGAAAAAACAGTCGGACCAAAAACCCAAAAAGGTGCACAGTACGCCAATGCTCACACCAGACCTCTCACGCCACTTAAACAAAACCAGGAGTTATGGTACAAAGAAAACCCAAATGCCAAACAGTGGTCAACAGGAACTATTGAAAAAGTGGGGCCAGCTCCGAGATCTTGTTTGGTAAAGGACTCGAATGGTGCTAATCTTGTCAGAAACAGATTTTACCTAAAACCCAGGTTCAAACCAAGAACCTCTGGCACAACACAAGAACCGCGCCACTCAGAATGCTGAGAAAGTTACCCACGCTCCAAAGAAAGAAAGACAGTGTTTTCCCGCTGTGAGGGCACCTAGCAAGCGTGTAAAGAAGCGCCCCAACACTCTGACAGACTTTGTCACCTACCCATGAACAATTTTCGTTTAATTCATGTCTTGTAACTTGATACTTAGTTGTACTTAAACCATCATTGTTTCTTCAAGTCTCCCTTAAGAAAGAGCTTATATGGGGACGTGTTATGTATGCATTATCTCCCTTTACGTAGGGGGAGCCACCATATGTACTGCATACTCAGCAACCCCTTTTAATTTACAAAGCAGAACCCCGTAGTGGAGTGTAATAGGTTGGAAAAGAATACATGTCTGCCTAATGTGTCTGTTTTATAATATACTTCTGTCCACTACAACAAACATAACAGCAACTACCTCTTGCTTCACATGCTTGCCAATTCTTTGTTCTTGCTGTCAAACAGAAGTGCCTTTCAAAAATGGCTACTCAAAAGTATTTGATCGCAACAGCAACTAAGAGCAAAGGTTTGAGTGGTCCAACGGTGATGGCGACAAAGTGCCCATCAACATTACAGTGCAGGAGTAAATACTTTTTATAGTTTGCAGAAGTGAATATTTATTACACGTATACTGTAGTTTGATATTTTATTTAATGTTCAGTTTTATTAGATTTACTATTAGAATACTGGCATGCGACGGCGATAACAGTGGTGAATTGCGGACATCTTAGAATGGAAAACTACACTAACACCACCTCGAACTACTTAACTAATAGTTTGAGGTGGTGTTAGTGTATTTTTCCATTCTAAGATTTACTATTAGTCCTACCAAACTTGCGCCCACCTACCCACTTGTGGGAGTAAAGATTGCACTCAGAAAAAAAATTTTATTTCGAGGCCTGCGAACGCTGGTCTTTCTTTGCACACCTAAACTTTTAAAGCAGATGTGGTCAGAATACCGGTCATGAAAATTGGAGAAGAACATTTTTCTGACTTAGATTCCTCACGACTCATTGTGTACGATTTACCACAGCTGGCTTTCTAGACTCATTTATTAATGCTTCACTGTGGTTTATTGATTATCACCTATATAACCATTCAGGCTCTTACAAGACTTCCATCTTGCACCATTGGATGATTTGTAAAAAATACTTTATGGAAATCGTACACTATCCTATCCTAAATAAGATTCTGGAATTTGTGCCAACGTAAGGCTACTATGATTTCTGAAATACCATATTCTGCATACTAGTTAGCATAAACATAATTTCTTTACAGTTTCGTATGAAAAACTGTGGTTTACGAAATCCAATCTATTTAGTCGAGGAAATGGCAACTGGCAGCAATTATTCCCTTCCTGAAGCATCATTACGCCAGGCCGTTGTAAACACCCAGGTAAGTTAATATTTTTTTTTAATAACTCCTGAAAGGCTGCTGGGAGTTCTAGCTGAAAGGATAAATTTTTATGGCTTAGCTGAATTTGTATAATAGTGAAAGCATTTTATGTTTAGTATTGACTTTGAAATGGATGCAATGTATTTCATTTGGGAATTATTCACAGAATTTTGTGACGAAATACGTAACTACCTTAGTACTTAAAAGATTTAATATCTAAAAAATGATGCTTGTGCAGGTTTATCATTTTTGTGTTGCATCGTTACATCAGTAACTTAATAGATTTTGTGGTTGGACTGGAGCGATTAAGTTTTTATTAACCGTCAATTAACAAACACCACTAAGGCCATGTCACACCGCACCGTTTTGTCCATCATGTCTGTCGTCTGATGCGTCAACTGTAGCTTGCGGTCACAACGGAGAGCCTCCGTTGCATGTCCAACTCGTTTGGACAAATTTCATATTCGTCCATTGATGGATGCGGATGCATGGAATTGTCTGTCGACCATCAAAAAGCTGAGTGCCACACCTGTCTCTCTTGAAGCTTGACACGGCAGCTGGCAGATGGTAGCTGTACACATGCCTATTGAAAAGTATCAAATGTTGATAAGAATAATTCTAAACACTTGTAGCAAAAACAAGCACGCACGCAAATTGTTTCTAGTGGTAAGAATGACCCCAATTCAATACGTAACTATATAGTTTTTCATTTGGACGATTACATTCCTTTTTACCTGGGGGTGTTGGGATTAAAAGGGTCACAAACAGACAAACTTTTGTAAGCGGACAGGTGTGGCATAGGTCTCCGATTTGTAGCGTTACTTTACTGGAGATGGAAACTAACAACGGATACAGTGACGTGATGTGATGTCCCCTCACTGCAGCTCGCTGATCACAACTTTTGTTCAAAATTTTAGTCTTCAGGTTATACTTGTTTGTTTGGAACTGCGTTTACATTAGTTTTACGATCGATTTTCATTTGAATCCAAAAATACTTCCCTTTTTTCTAGCTATTTCTTTCAAATATGCTCTATTCCTGTTCAATTTATGTCAAGTTTTGTGCTTCCACTCAGCTTTGTCCTCGAGTGCTTTCACAGCCTTTTCATCACTTTTTGTTGGGCAGGCACCATGCTTACCATGCCTGTACTGCTCGAGTTTTTTAAATTTTTATTTCTAGTTGCCGTGACAATATACATTACTTTTTTTAAAGCATTTCTCTTCTCCAAATACTGTTTAATCTAGAGAAAATAAATCGAAAATATTCTTCCGCGTCGCTACCTACTGCGCAGCCTCCTCATATATAAACCAAAGCGGAGCGTTATGCTCATTTTTTCTTCTCTACGACGCACACTGTTTACATCGCTCCTCAAGTGAACTCGTTTCCGGTTACCTCTACGGTTCCCGATTACCCTTTGATTGCCTTACCATGCCTAGAGCAGAGGGCACGCCCAAAGAAGGATCCTCGATCCGCCCTCCACGCTCTACCTCTCCGGTTCCCTTGATGCAACCGGCTTCTGAAGCTGTTGAGGTTTTAGAACTTACAGCAGATCATGAGCCTCTCGATTCCAAGTTGCCACTGGAGAATCCCTTTCTTTCCGAACTCTCGGTTCCCCTCCAACCGCATGACACGGTTACTTCTTCCACGATCCCATGCAGCCAACCTGCTCCACAGCGGGATCTACTTTCCCTCAGTGAGGACCTTGCCCGTGCTAAAGAAGCTTATGCTAGACTAAAGCTGCAAGTCAAGACTTGCAGAGCTGCTGCCAAGGCACCATCTTCCTCTGCTCGCCTCATGCCTTTAGCCTTGTCTTCCCGTTCATCTCACAGCATTCGGTCTGCTCCGCCATGTGCTAGCGATCCCCTTTCTAGTTCTCAAGTGCACGACCTTATGGACTCTTCCATTCGTAACTTCAAGCGCAAATTGCCTCCGGTTACCGATTACACTTCACATTGGGTAGCCAACGTCCCGAAGCGACACTGTGCCGTCATCGCTGGTCCATCTCGCCAGGTTACCGCTCCGTCCTCGGCGATCCCCATTCCGGTTCCTGATCCCATTCAAGAGCCGTCATTTTTAGGAGACGAGCTCCACGGTTCCTACTTCTCACCTGATTCGCTGCACGGACATGAACCGCCCTTTTTGGGCGACCCAGATCCCTCTGATATTCCTCTTCCCGATCTCCTCAAGACGGTGGAAGGGATCATCCCCGATTGCGTCTTATATAAGCCCAACACTGCATCAGACGCTTCCTGCAAGAATCGAGGTCTCGTTACCGGTTACGGATTTGGACTGCATGATCACCTCCCATTTTGGGGCAATCAACTATGCTTCTCATGACCCTTCTACGTAACGGAGGGATCCTCCAGGGAAATGGTGCACCCCTTGAGTTGGATAAGGAACCACCGCCTCCTCGGCCGGGACGCGAATCCTTCTTCTTTCGCCCCATCGGAGAAGGGACTGGGAATCCCCGGAACTTCGATACATACCCGGAATCGGAATTCCTCACTGCATACGCTAAGCTTGATTTTGGTTCGGCTTTGTTCCTTCCCCGACGAGCAGCGGTTCCCGTGTTTGTTCTGCGAGATAATGACCGTCTCCTTCACCTGGGGCTCCGTGCTGCCTCTCAAGCAGACGTCTTTAGCACTGCCGCCAAAGCTCTCTGTGAAAGACTGTACACCGATCCACCCGATGACCCTCGCCAGCTAGGGTTCCTCATCAACCAAGTCTTCAAGAAAAGCTGCTTTGCTGCCTACCATGCCATGAATTGGTTTACTAGGGCTTTGTTTAACTCTACACTTCTCCTGCGAAAAGTCGCCCTTCACACATCGCCAAATCTTCGCGATTCCACCCGCCATCTACTAAGGAACCAGCCTATTCACGAATCCGGTTGCCTCTCTCGAGGACTCATCCCTCATTTGGACGTCTCCCAGAAGCCACGTCCCAATCGAAACCGATCCCTTCAGCAATCACGATCCATGGTTCCCTCTCGTCCAGATCCCCCAACCAAAAAACCTTCGTCATCCTCCTCGGTTCCCGTCCCATGTTCCTCATCGCCCTTTCCATCACGACCCCAGGGACGCGGCAAAGCACGATCCCTGGGACGTTCACCAGGGAACCGACGTCAACATTACCTCTCCCCCACAGGCTGTGGGAGTACGCTTTCGTTACTATGCCAAAGCTTGGCATTCGGTAACATCGGATCCCGTTATCCTGTCCATCTATATATAATACGCTAAGGTTGGGCAAGCAAATTCATCATTATTATGCACTACAATGAAAGAGGGTGTATAATGAAAGAGGGCGAGCGACGGACAGTGTCAAACAAACAGATGTGGCCTTTAACAATCGACATATTGCATTAATAAAGCTAGCTCTTAAGAGCCAACTTGGAAGAGTTTCAAAGTTGGTTGAGTAACAATCACTGCATGCATAACCGTTGTTGGGTTTGTTGGGCTTGGTATCAGAACAGAGAAACGTCCTCCATTGAAAATAAACATTTGCTTCGTAACACAAATCATCAGGGGTTCAAAGAGGGAGCAGAGATGGGGATATTCAGACCACAGAATAGGGGAAACCGGGGCCCACTACAGTGTTACGCTCAGGTATGCGGGAACCAGCTAGCCGGCGTATGTTACGCCGGGGCTACAGCTAGTCATCCTAAATGGATTGAAGCCAAAACTTTCACCTCCCCCCCACTACAAAGCCCACCTTGGGAATCGGAGATCCCAGCGTCAATTGCATTACGCACAGAGATTCATCTTTTACTTCAGAAGTCTGCAATTCGCCTTGTACCACCTCCCATCAGTCCAGGATACTACAGCAGCATCTTTCTTTGCCCGAAAAAATCAGGCGGTTTCCGACTAATTTTCAACCTCCGGCCACTCGATCAGTTCATAATGAACCCCCATTTTCAAATGAAACTGTTTCAACCATACGGGACTCCCTGATCCCCAACGACTGGACGGTATCTTTAGACCTGGCCGACGCTTACCTTCACATCCCCCTTCATGCCTCTGTCCACCACCTATTTCAGTTTCTTCACGACGGTGCCGTTTACGAGTTTCTCTGCCTCCTGTTCGGCTTAAACGCTGTCCCTCACATCTTTACTATGGTTCTTCGACCTGTCCTTGCTTACTTACATCAACAAGGGATTCGCATTCATGCTTTCCTCGACGATTGCCTTTTACCTCACCCCGATCCCACGATCCTATCCTCTAACGTTCACATCATCGTGTTTCTTTTTCATCACTTAGGGCTAGGCGTCAACCTCATGAAATCAAGACTAGTACCAGCCCAATCCTTCATCTTCCTAGGAGTATTCTTCGATCTCGATCGGGCGACAGTCATGCCATCCCCAGAAAGGATAGAAACTCACCTTTCTTCTCTTCGAACCTTCCTTTACCAACCCCTTCACACGTTTCGCGACCTTGCTTCGATCATCGGTACCATCGATTCTTTCGCAGACTTAGTCCCGTACGGCAGATGGATGGCAC
This sequence comes from Lithobius niger, assembly GCA_023313725.1. Classification (NCBI taxonomy): domain Eukaryota; kingdom Metazoa; phylum Arthropoda; class Chilopoda; order Lithobiomorpha; family Lithobiidae; genus Lithobius; species Lithobius niger. The sequence continues at coordinate 58,390 of JAHWFP010014838.1, read as the reverse complement.
GACCACTTCATCATTACCGACTTGCCCAATGGGGCAACCCACAACATGCTCTACTCCTGCTTTCCCGTCAGACCTATCCTTCGTTCCCGTTTACCACGATCAGCTGGTGGATGGATGTCACGAACCTCACTGCCTCAGTTCCCCTCCACGAACCGATTCCCCAAATCCACCTCTTTACAGACCCATCCCTTGGGATGGGGCGCTCACATCAACAGTCTCACAACGTCCGGCACTTGGGGAATCGAATTGACAGACCACATCAACCTCCTCTTAGAGCTTCGAGCAGTTCTCCTCAGTCTCCAACACTTCCGACATTATGTCTCCGATCGTATTGTCCAAGTACATATCGACAACACCACTGCTGTTGCCAACTTACGAAAGGGAAGTGGGACACGATCCCTCTCCCTTCATCAGCTGACGTCCGAAATCTTCCAGTTCTGTATTCAACGACAAGTTTGCCTACTTCCTCTCCACATCCCCGGCAATCTGAACGTGATTGCCGATTCCTTATCCCGCTCGACAGCACCGAGCAGCGAATGGACACTCGACCAGACAATCTGCAACAACCTCTTCAGTCTTTAGGGACGTCCCATGCTGGATCTTTTCGCGACCCATCCCAATACCAGGTTTCCCCAGTTTGTCAGTCTCCTTCCCGGTCCCCGGGCATGGGCAGTGGACTCTCTCACTCTCAATTGGAATCACCTATTCGCTTACGCCTTTCCACCTCCATGACTGTTACCCCTTGTCCTACGCAAAATCGCCAACTCTGTCGGCCGGTTCCTACTCATAGCCCCAGACTGGCCAGTGGCAGCTTGGTTCCCTCTACTTCTAGACCTTCTCATCGATCTTCCCCGGTCGTTACCCCTCAACACCGAACCAACTCTTTCAGGCCAAGGGATCCACCCGTCGTCGTGTTGTCCGTCATGGCTACCACCGTCTTCCCGCGCAAAACTCCTTCCCAGGCCTGCACCGCCAGACGTTTTGCTCGCTTCTCCAGAACATTGATGTGCAACTGGCTCTCTTCTTCTGACCACAGTCCTGCCGTCATGAGAACCTCGAAGTGCGCCCCCCCAGCCTGTGGAAGACGCGTCAGTGAAGAGAAGTCCATCCGGCATAGGGTCCTGAATCGGCACTCCCCGGCAGGTGTTGAAGGGGTCGCCCCACCACTGAATGGTATCCACCTGCAAACTGCCCAGAGAAATCACGTCCCGCCAGGACGACGAGGTTGCCACTCCTGGTTCCTGAACCAATGCATCGGCCTGACCTTCCATTCCCCGAAAGGAACCAGCTCATCGCAAGAATCGATGACACCTATAACTGACGCCAGGTCCACTGTTGTAATCTCGGTGGCCAGCTGCAACCTTTCCATCCGATCCTGTTACTTCTCTACCTGTTCCTGCGATGGCCAAACCGTGAACTCGTCCGTATCGAACTGAGTGCCGAGGAAACCAAACCGCCTGCACAGCACCAGCCTGGACCTTTCCAACTGGACAGTCCTTGACCCAGAGCCTTGAAGACATGACACCTGTCCAATTCCCACCTGAGTTCTTCCTCCGACTGATGGCGGATTAACCAATCGTTGTTGTAGGCATGGGCTCGAATGTCCAGACGACGTAGGAACCCCAAATCCAGGCAAAGCACTGCCGTGAAGACATGAGGTCCAGTTGCAATCCCAAAGGGTAGGACACGAAACTAGTACGATTGACCTCCTACAAAAAGGCGAAACAGATGCCGAATCCCCTGATGCAACGGAACAAGCATGCATGCATCCTTGAAGTAGATGGCAATTATAAAAAAATGGTTGGCTGCATCGCTTCTCTGACCGACCGAATCGTCTCCATCTTGAAACGCTGCTTCTCTAGATGTGGTTCAGCTTTCTGAGGCTGAAGTCAGCTCTGGTTCAGACACAAATGGTGGCGAATAGCCTCTGCCTACAGTGGAGAGAGTGAACACGTCGTCGGTGATGAGCTTCCAATTGTCCACATGGCGACGAAACCTTCTTCCCACCTGCCGGTGAAGTAGAGGAAGGTGAGGGGGAAAAACACCCATTCCTGCTCCTGCGGGGATGACCCCGAAAGGCACCCCTTCCACGTTGTGAGAAGGGCTGACACCTGGAATGTGCAACGTGCTGCTGTGACGTGGAGAAGTCCGTGCAACATGCGTTGTGGAAAAACGCTTGTAGGTATGAACCGGAGAACGAGGGAGAATGTGTTCTCTGCTCATGACACCATAATATGCAAAATGCCCAAAAAAAATAGAAGTACGGAATGCATAGAGAAACTGCTATGTTCCTAGAAGAAAACACTAGCGTAACCTAGATTGATTGTTATTATCGAAATCTACGCTCATCCCCAAACACAAAACGCCGTTCAGTGTTATCAAATTTTCGGTTCCTTGATAGGGGATCGACGTTCTGACGTTTCCAAACCTAGATGTTAAAGAAACCACCATTACCTCCTAGAACGACGTCTGGGCCTCAACGGCCCAATCCGCTCCAAGAGGTGCAATTCCCAGACGAGAATGAAAAAGCCCCCACCCGAGCACTGCCGCTGGAGCTAGCAAAGTACAGGGGTTGGGGGGGGGGGACTCAATGCAAGTAGAAAAGAAAAACCTCACAAGACGCCTGTAAAAATTGATTTACCCCGAGTCATGTACCGATCAATCTGGAGACCTGTTAGGCCCCGAAGAGACAAAAGAGTTGGCCTAACATTGCAAAACTGGACAACTTTTGAATGTATTTTCAACTCAAAGAATTGAACCGAGTTTTCATTCGCAATGAGTAAATGGCTCCAACCCAGCCACACGCCAGGTGTTCCAAGTTAGCCGACACTCGACACCTGTAGAAGACAAGACCTGAATTTATAATGAACCTCGTACAGAACCTTGCGTCTGTGAAGTTGGGAAACAAAGCAGCAGAATATTTAGCCAGCAAAAGGCAACAAAAGGGTTCGTTCTGCAGATCCCTGATTTTCATTCCAAAAATCCAAACGTTTTACCAGTAGCTTATGACAGTATACCACGTCTGTAGGGTTTATTACACTCCTGGTTTTACTAATAAGCCTCACACTGCGCAACAAAGGATGCAGAGCAAACATGGTAAAATGCCCTAATGAGGCAGCCACAGACCCTCATACAAAATACAGTGTCGGTAACAAGCAAGGAATTTAAAATTAAAAATTAAAAATTCCTTAACGAAATTAAAGGCAAGGAATTAACAAGCCATGAATTAACCAGCAAGGAACTTAAAGTTAAAAAATTTAAAATCCTTAATGAAATAAAAAGAAATGCAAGATTTGGAAGGTGTTTCCGATGCAGTGACCGCTTGGTCAACTGGAAGAATTACCGTAAAAATCTGCATGACACGGCCATGCAACAGCCTGTCAACTCCCAATGACGATGGCCGGCCACAGCCCGTGACGGGAGCCGTGAAGTGTAACCAGAATGCGGCCAAGTACTAACAAAGTTGCGATGTGAAATCACACGTGGCTAACAAGGAACGCTGACGAACTGTGAAGCATATACGATGTTTAGCATCCTTGTAGGTGACAACTTGCACATTTCGCCCGGGACTTCATGGTGATCGCCATGTCCCGAGCGTGGGTCAGTTTTTTTCCTCGGATCCCGTCCAAATCACTGGCGTGACGCTGACGATGAGGATCTGTTAAGGTCTAAGTACGGCGTTTTTCGGCGCCTATCAGACTTGGTGCACCACTCGGGGCTTTGTGGTGTTCGCCACGCCCCGAGTGTGGGTCTTTTTCCCCTCTATGGGAACTCAACATAGTGGCTGAGACTCGTTTTTTGGCGTTTTCTCCGCCACGAGACTTTTTGGGGCTAACTCCCTCCTTGGAGTTTTCATTTTTGTTGCATCTCCTTCAACCATCCTTCTTTGCAACATTGCCCCGCACTAACAGCTACGGTTCAGACACGACCGTCTGCTGTAGTGCAGCCACAGACCCTGTGCCAACAGCCTCATTTTTCTCTACTCGCCACAGGCAGCTTCCCAGCAACAACAGTTTCGTTTTCACAAACCAAGCTCCTTCTCCGCGACGACACTAGATCGCAGCACCCGTCCTGCAACCGATGGCACGCCCAGCGATTGGCGATTGCCGACCGCGCAAAAAAAACCGCCGCCATCCGCTCCTGAAGCATGGCGAAAACCTTCAGCAACAAATCCATTCCAATCCATTTTACCTGCCCCACGAACTGCACTCACAAACAACTCTAATTACTAGGGTCAAATGGAGACTTGCCTAGCAAGGAAGACAACGTCGGCGATGAAGAAGCATTCCCAGCTCCATCCACGTTAGGCGTAACCAACACATCCGAAGTCCTATATATACCATGGCAAACAAAACACAAGTGGGGCATTGAGGTCAGTACATAAAAATTCCTACGTTCAAGCGATGTTCAAGATCCGTAAAGAGACTCCTATGGCGCACTTGTGTTTTGTTTGCCATGGTATATATAGGACTTCGGATGTGTTGGTTACGCCTAACGTGGATGGAGCTGGGAATGCTTCTTCATTTGCGCCAATTTCTTCCTTTTCACCTTTTTTTTTTTTGCCTTATTTTCCTCCAAAAAAATCATGCAAAAACCACACCTAGACCCAGTAAAATTACATGGTCCGCACTTGCACACGCGGTGAATGTCCTGAGGGGTTTTACTCTTCTTTATTTTTTTTTTACACGTACACTCGGGAAAATCTCCAACGCGAACATACGACGCGGTTTATAACAATCCATTTTGAAAACTTCGGGCAAGGAATACAAAACGCCGGCGATTCCCTGGTGAAAAGCAAAAAGAACAGAGCAAACACTACGCACGTCTGCACTGTCCCGTACCCGAAAACGAAGTGTCATTTTGGGCTGGCGCTGGCTTGTTGGAGGCAACGATTGTTGCGCACCAAGTGGCAGATAGGCTAACCTCATTGCATTGCAAGTGTTGCAGGTGTATTAAACTTTTAAGGGGTTTAAAAAATCGGGTAGAAAAGCAAATCGAAAACAATTTTAGCACATACTAGAGGTTACTATTTTACAGATAGTAAGAAACATATATATACTGTGCATCTTGTTATGTGGGGTGGAGGGGGGGGGCACTATAATTTTTTGCACCAGGGCCCACATTGACTAAGTTACACCACTGGACTAGGATCAACTCAAAAAAGTCAAGATTTTCCTCGGAGCAGAGTTTCACATTCCTGGGATCAGTATTCCATCTGGCAGAGTGTCTGGTGAGACCCTAAGATGACAGAATTGCAGACCTGAAATCCTTAACCAGGTCTATAAGTCAACAAGGAACCTCAGCAGTGTCACGGGTGATGTGAACTCAATGACAATCCTTGTATGAATGGGGCCTGCCAAGCCAGATGTTTCTATTGGTTCTGGAAAGACTTGTGGACCAACAGAATTTCATGGGACGACATTGGCTCACTCCAACTCCTGCCCAAACAATATCGACAATGGTGGAGCGAGGAACACAATCTGACCATGTGAGTAATTATCCATGTACTGCATGGAGAACAGAGAACTCGCCGGGACATGGTCAGAGACGGCAGCTTGTTTACACATAAACAACTTAGAAGTTTCAGGCAGTATTAAATGCCTTACACCAGTGTTCGGCAGTAATGCAAGACTCCTCGGGTAGCTCCGTGATGTGTGACAATACCACAGCGGTAGCGAACGTAAAGAAAGGGTGGGAACGGGGGACACACTCCCATTCCCTTCACATGTAGGTCACCACAATCTTTAAGATCTGCCAAAACTTTGATATCACACTCATCTCAAGGCACATTTCGGAAAAATTGAACATGTTGACAGATTGACTGTCCATACCACATCAGATTCCTCCTAATAGTGAGCGCAGTGCTCTTCCAGATTTGGGAAAACCCGATGTGGATCTCTCGGTAATGTTCCAGAATACTCAACTGGCGAATTACATGTCACCATTCCCAGGATCCAGGTCTTGGACTTTGGATCCACTAAGCATTCAGTGGATGGTGGTTTCAGCCTTAATGTCCCCACCAGTTTACTTGATGTAACAAGGTCTGAACAAGATCTGCCAGTCACCAGGCCGTTACATACCGTTAGCGCCACGACCTTGGTGGTCAATGGCGGCGTGGTTCATGGATCTACTTGAACTTTTCAAAGGAAGATGCAATCGAACTACCACCATGCACAAAACCTAGTGTCTTAACACTTCGGGAAGAAGCAGTATCCCTACCGAGACTATGTCATCTTCACACGTGGAGACTGTGAAGAAAAAACTGGAGGTAGCAGAATTCTTCTCGCCGGTAATCCCAAAATTGATCCATTGCTATAGAGCATCAACAATTAAAGTGTACTATTGAAAATGGAGGAGGTGGTTTGAATGACGTAGAAGAATGAAGATTGCAGCCAGGAAGTGGCTTACTTAACCAAGTTCTTGGTGGGGCTGTTCGACCAAGGACTCTCAATTAAGGCAGTTAAAGGTTAACGCTCGGCGATCAATTCTATCCTGGCTTACTACGGTAAGCCAGACATCGCCACTAGCCATTGTAACAAGACTAATGCAATTGTTAGTAATTTTGAGGCCTCACATCAGACGTTTGTTTTCCAGCTGGAACCTGCCTCTGGTACTGGCCAGCCTGTCAGGGCCACCATATGAACCACTACAAAAGGCTTCACTTCTGCATCTCACACAGAAAACAATCTTCTAGGTCGCCATAACACCCGTAGCACACCAGAACAAGCTCATTGCGCTCTCCGAAACAAGAGATGCATCAGGTTTGAAAAGGGATAGAAATGTGTTACACTACTCTATACCACGGAATTCACGGCAAAAACACAACTCCCCAACAACCTGACTAAAACCAGCAATTATTTAGGCATTGGAATCCCTTGTTGGAAAAGAGGACGAAGAGAGACTACAGTGCACGTAAGGTTTTATTTGGAAGCATCGGTATTCCAAGAGAGCAACGAAGAATCATGAATACATCCCACTCTTCTGCCAATTGACCTTTCATCAAAGCGAGCCACGAAGAAGGGAAGACTTTTGCCTGCAAAAGTGGCGCAGTGGATACGTGCAACAATTAAACAATCATGTGGTTCATCCATGGACTCCCTATACATCCCCAGAAGAGATCAAGGCCCACAAGATATGTGCTCTGTCTGCATCATGGACATTTGCAGCTGGTGTCCCCATTTACGAGATTGCAGTAGCATGCTCGTGCGACTTTCATGACCGGTTGTAACCAGTTCTCCAAGGCCCTGATGTAAATGCAGTAGCTATTTTTCTGCGTAATGAACTCCTCGCCTAGTAGGATCAGAAGGTCAGTAATTCTAGTGTAAAGTGGTTGATTATGAAAGTTTCATGCTATCTAAGTTAAGGGTTCGGTTCGCTCCATTTCTTTTTGATAAAGTTAACGAGAAGGGAAGTACTGGACTATTTTTGGATTCAAGTGAAAGCAAAATTTTGATCATAAAATATTTTTTTAAGGTACTTCCTAAAGTATTTACCGTTAGACAACCCTCCCTGGCCCACTCACTACCGAACACTTGGGTCCAAGAGAAAAAGTGATGCAATCGCCACGAGGCCTTGTGTTTGCACATGTGAATGTCCCTGAGGTTAATGTCCCTGAGGTAAACTGAATGTCCATCAGTTTTGATAGCACAAAACTTGGGGTAAATTGGACAGTATGCATATTTTAAAGAATTAGTTAGACTATGCACTCATTCAGTTGGTAATTATCCAATCCATAACCTAAGCATTAGTGTTTTTCATTTTTGAATGAAAAATGTAAGCCAGTAGTCTTTTTATTGTAGAAGGTTGCAGAATCATGTATCAAGTAGGTATGTGGCTTACTTAAATCTTTCTGGTTTATGCTGCTGGGTATGGGAAAGGCCATTTAGTTCCCATGACCATAAAAGTATTAACAACATTAGATTTTGTTTTAAAATTGTACCATTACTCCATTATTATTTAACAGGTGATCGATAAATTCATGGTGAAGCATACTGCTAACCTTGCTGGATCCGTGATGTATTTGACCATCCTGACACGCTACTTGCAAAGTATTTACAATGTAATGTATACCACTTCTACTTTCTGCTGTTATTTTAAATATCAGTTTAATACAGTTGGGTAGTCAAAATCGATATCAGTAGTATGTACATTGTGTTCAAAGTCGTGTTCAAATTGTAGCTACTTGTGTTGACATTATTTCACAGCGTGATGTTCACTCATAGCAAAGTGGCTGATGGATAGAAAGCTGACATCCTACAACAAGCAGCTTTTTTGAAAGTCCCGTACGTACATTAGTAGGTCGTTGGATTCGAGTCGGTATTTACTTGGCTGACAACCTACCAAATCCCTTCATGAGGTTTGCGGTGTTCACTTGGACTTATTTTTTCTTCCGCTTGGTGGCATACGCTAAAAAATTTCCGTAATGCAAAAGAGACGTTTTTCAACGACGGTTGCCAGAAAAACAAATTACCTGTATTGAGTGTAGGTTTTTGTAACCGTTCTAATCTGTGGGTGTTTTTTACGTGCATCCTTATTCGAAAACCAGAAGTAGGTTTCACAATTTTTAGTTTCAAAACACTCCATCAGTTTAATAAATACATGTGAAAATTTGTTTCTATTGCCTTCTAAACATAAATTGTCAGACTGCTGAAGAGGGAATTGAACCCACTACTTTTGAAGTCAAAGGCTGGAACTTTACCATTCAGCCATATTGATATGGCCAGATGTTCAAAGGTCGTGAATTTAAATCCCCACGTAGGAAGTCTGTCATGTAAGTACAGAAGGCAACAGAAATAGGTTTGTGTTTATTTATTACATGTGGACTGACCCGTCCCACGCTCTGTGGTGTTTCATTTAATTTTTAATTAGTAAGAATGTCAAGTAGTCAAATTTTTGGTTCCGATGCCAGAGACAAGAGAAAAAAAAAGAGCAACAATTAGATATAACCTTTGTTTGGCTTTTTAATGTCTAAACTTGGTGTCCTGACTTTTCTTTTTTCAATTTATTTTTAGTTCTTGCTAAATGCCTCACAAATGGCTTAATCAGACTTCAGACTTCAGTAGCACTATTAGAAAGCTCTAGGGATGACACCATACAAACATTTTTATTATCCCGATGATGTTTTAAAAACTACCTTGATTTCTGATACTATTTCGATGAAACAAATTTTGAAGCTGAAATACCCATTACTACTTTATTAACCCTTTAATGACTGCATTTCCGCTCAGGGCTTATAACTGACTTGTAGGCAAAAATCGTATTTTCTCAACCACTTTAAGAAAATGAATGAAACCTGTGTCATTTTTTCCCTTAATTATGTGGCTTTCATATCCCATTTTAGTCTTCTGCAACTGTTTGGTAGTTTTCGATCTACCCTGTAGAAAAGCTGTGACCGATGATTTATATGGCAGGCACATTTAGCGCACCCATCCTTGAAGGGTTAACCAAAAAAACCTTAGGTGAGCCCCTCTGTAGGGTACTTGTTTCAGAACTACACAATCATTATAATCTGATCATACAGGCCGGCAGCCCGCGTGTTTTTACTGTGTAATTCACAGTAAAATTACTGCCGGCCTGTATGATCAGATTATAACGATTGTGTAGTTTTAGTTTTATTAACACTTAATCACACATGTCGCCTTGCAAAATACTGCATGTAATATCAATTATGCAATCGAACAAAATAATAACATGTCGATAAGTCGATGCATCGAGAAAAAAAAAATAATCAACAAAAGTATTTATTGCGATATTATCCATTTATATTATCGATTTATCGATAATTATGCCATGCCAAGAAGCTCTCGAAAAAGTGCCTAAAATGGTGAGTTGATACATACAAATTGGTAAATTTTTGCGAAATTATAAAAAATGTGACTTTGACCGGTATCACGAGCCAAACCGATCAATGGTATCGAACAACCTTATTAACTAGCCCAGTCGTCTTCAGTATTCTCTGGAAAGGTGAAACTTAATTTTGTGTCATACATACAACTGGCTTTATTCCCTCTGCTACCGCATTTCCTTCTTGGTACAACTGAATATAGGGTTGCAGTCTTCCAGCTCTTTGTTGGTTTTGGAGCACATATTTAATTTTTCTGTCCGGTTCTGTAACACAGGATCCAACCCCTCAGGTCTCCCCCCCCCCCCCCCTCACAGGATCTTACATTCTCCCCTCCCCGACCTCACCTCACGCACGACCCCTCTTTCCACCACAACCATGTAAATTTTACCCAAAATTCATGTAAATGCTATGCTCACCCCATGGGCCGACCAATGACCATCCCTCAGAATGTCCTCTCCACTCCATAGGGCCTTTGTAGCATCATCATCGCTACCCCTCCCATCCCCCTGCACCTGCAGGCTTGTCTCCATAATTAAGTGTAAATTCTACCATAAAGCATGTAAATACTACGTAATTCCAAGATGGCTGCCGCCGTCTTGAAAGACGTCACTTTTGGTAATGTGCCAGATGCAAAAATGAATTCCATTAGCTGAGTAGTGAAGCCATTTAGAATATAGTGGGGGAAAAGTCTATTTTCGAACCCATCTACCAACATTTTGATAACGTCACTTCCAGTCACGTGACCTTGGATGATGCCACTGCCAGTCATGTGATGTTGAATGATGTCACTTCTGGTCACGTGACCTTGGATGACGTCACTTCCAGTCACGTGACCTTGTTTGACGTCACTTCCAGTAACGTGACATTGGATGATGTCGCTTCTGGTAACATGACCTTGGGTAACATCACTGCCAGTCACGTGACCTTGGATGGCATCACTTCTGGTCACGTGGCCTTAATGGATGGTGTAACTTCCAGTTACGTGACTTTGGATGGTATGACTTCCGGTCACGTGACCTTGGATGGTGTAATGCTGTGGTTAGCGTAATTGCCCAGCTCTTAATCTAATCTACCTTTGCGGGCAGTGTGAGATCCTCCAAGTGCGTGTGGGTCCAATAACTAGTCGGGGTTGAGTAACATAATAGTGCAAAAAGTTGCATCTTTCAATCCTCATAGTGGAGTTACAATTAATGAAAATAAAATAGCTCTAATCTAGGCAAAGCCTCCCCCCCCCTCCACTAAACATCATTTAATATCTATTAGCTCTCACCCACAAATATCTCTAGACAGAATGTTTCGCTCTTGTTTGGGCTCGTCAGTAGAGAATACTTTGTGGAGGAGAGCCAGGCTACGCTTGCTAGGGCAAATGATAAGGGCGAAACCGTTTTGCTGAAACCGCTTGCTGAAACCGTATTCGTTTCGCCCTTGTCATTTGCCCTAGCAAGTGTAGCCTGGCTCTCCTCCACAAAGTATTCTCTACTGACGAGCCCAAA
>JAHWFP010014838.1:27840-46953 GCA_023313725.1 Lithobius niger | reverse complement strand
TGCTAGGGCAAATGACAAGAGCGAAACGAATACGGTTTCAGCAAGCGGTTTCAGCAAAACGGTTTCGCTCTTATCATTTGCCCTAGCAAGCGTAGCCTGGCTCTCCTCCACAAAGTATTCTCTACTGACGAGCCCAAACAAGGGCGAAACAGTCTGTCTAAGAGATCTTTGTGGGTGAGAGCTAGTTGACATTAAATGATCAATTGGTAAAAATTGTCCTAGGCCTGGGTGTCAACCATTCAGTTGAATGGAGCCCCAAACAAGCAGAAGTTTCTGCTATTCGCTTGCTGAAACTGTGTTCGTTTCGTCCTTGTTACTAAACTCGTGTCACTCAAAATTGAATTTTTCCTTCAACAATATTAGAAAAAAAATTAAACAGCAGTTAGCAATACAACTCTTAAACAATAACGTAATCTGAACCAGCAGCTCAAAACAGCATAAAATTCATCGATTCGCTTCATGTAAAAAAAAAGTATATATACTATTTTACAAAGCAAAGCTTTTTTTTTTGTTGAAAATGCTTATCAATACTAACAATTATTTCGTGAAACACACAAACATTATTTCGTCTAATCACGCATAAGAAAACCTCAAAAATCGCAAAACCTCAAAATTCATGAAAAAAAAATACATGAAATTAAAACACAGAAAAAAAATTTAGCTTCACTACACTGAAACCCAACCCTAAGTAATCAACAATTTAATTTCTGCGGCGTTCGTCCACGAATTGCGCACACCACCATCATTAGAAATAAAAATAGACGATGCTCGGGGCATCCCCCCACATAAAGACCCAAGCCGCAGATGTTAAGTATAAGAAGTACCACCATTATTACAGTTGTTTTTTGCCGCATAAGGGAGGAAACCCTCTTCCAACAAACGGGAAACAACCGGAGAAAAACCCGTACATATACACTTCTCATCACCAGGTTTGAACCTGGGTCTGTAGAAGCCAGAGATGTACAGCTGGGACCAGAACGCCTATCGAATCTGATGCCAGTGCTTGCAGCTAGCAGTGCACCCGATTAGGTGGCACCATCCGTCTTGGTAATGCTGCAGCAGGTGTATTCACTAATGCTGTACCAACCGACTGCAACATTCCTGACATGACAGTCGTCGGCGGCACCCTTTGACGTCGTTTCGGACGCTGCGACACTGAAATCTCTGGTGAGAGCAATGGTGGAAATTCGGTATCGCTGAATTAACCTGCAGATTTTTCAACAGCTCTTTTCTGTAGTGTTAATATCGGTATTTTACGATTGCTAGGTGACGGCTATATTTTCGTTTTGTATTTTGACGGTGTGTGCTGATTATTAACGGATTTATTTCCAAAATTTCCAAAATTTACATTCAGTCCTTCAGTTTCAGAACGATCAAAACTTGGCAAAATTACCTACTCCGGACGTGACGTTATTTCCGGTTTAGACGCGTAGCTTGGCAATATGCGTGATTTCAGCATAATTAAGTGATTAAGCAAAATTCGATTGCCCACAGAAACTCGGAAGCTTGAATTATATCCTTAGATACAATTATTCCCTCTTCTCATCCCATCAACTTGCGCAGTTTGGCCTTGTGTCCCTGGAATACACTGATTCTCCTGTTTCAAAAGTTAGTTTTTGTTTATGTCGAGTTGACTTTAACATGCGCTCGTTTGACTTTTGAACGGTATCACTTGTTGAGGGACCCATTAAGCTTAGTTGCGTGCGGAAAATATGGGTGAACATAAGATAGGCCATTAGGCCTGCAACATTTTTTTAGTACAATGTGGAACATTTCTTGATTGACTTAAGTAGTTGTTCGGTGTCATTTCTACAGTTAAACCCTGCTGTACAGAATTCTTAACAAACGTTTCATTGAGTTTACTATTTCCGAAATGTTATTTACTTGGCTACGTGTGACATTTTTTATTTCCGTTTTAGCAGCTATTAAATCTTTCCTAAAAAATAGTCTGATTATCCTTATCTGAAGCTTCCAGCCATACTTTACCCATAACAGGTTTTCTGTTACCCGGATAAATTATGGCTGTAACCTTTGTATTTTTACCGTGAATGGACACAGTCAGTTCACATTCTCCCACCGGTTTCGTGATTCCCCCGTCCCAAGAACAAAGGTGAACCCCAGCCAGTTTTAAAGGTACATCTGAAAAATAACTGTGGTACCATTTTAAATTCCAGTTATCTGTTCTAACTCTGGTGAAATTAACAATATATCGGTGTTACTGTATCCACTTCCACATCAGTATCAGGAATAAGGTCACAGTCAGTAGATTCTTCTTGCTTGGTGTCCGAATCACTGGATTCTTCGACCATGTGGGCTTTTTTCGAGTATTTATAACTTTGATACTTTGGCCACGACCTTTTTTTAACAAAAGATTTTTTAGCGCAGTTATTTTGCTCGCTCTTCTTTCGGCACACCCTGGAAAGATGGTTAATATTTTGGCACTCAGAACACTTGTGTTTCAGGTATTTACACTAACTTTTTACATGGCCTTTGTAACCACAACAATAGCAAGGATAGTTTTTTTTACTTTTTAGGCACGTTTTTAGGCCTAATTGTGATCGCTGCTGCGCCCTGTAAGTGTTAAACGTTTTTCTCAGCCGCCTCCTGAGCCAAAGCCAATGTCACAGCACTTGTAAAATTAACTTTGTCTGGATCTTGAGAGAGTAATTTAAGTTGTATTTCGCTGGAACGTAACCCAGCAATAAATTGGGGTCTCAACATTATTTCGAGATCTGTACCATTTGCAACTTTGTAGTTGCATTACAACATTTTTTTTTTTTAGTTCTGTAACACAGGTAGAAATTGTAGTTGCATTACATTCTGTAACATAGGTAGAAACTTTGTAGTTGCATTACAACATTTTTTTTTTAGTTCTGTAACATAGGTAGAAATTGATTCAAGAAAAGGCTTGATCATGCTTTTGGAAAGTTATTCGTTCACATAAGTAATTAGTCTTAGGACACAGCCTGACTTCAAGCAATCTATTAATTTCAGTCAATGACTGAGTCATGGGTGCGGCTGGCGCACATAAATTTCGCAACAAAGCTTCGCAGGAACATCATAAGTATTGAAATTAATGACCACTCTTTCAAAATACAAATTCCACGTTTTGATCAACGGATCAAACTCACTAAGACTTTTGTGCCCAAAATTAGCACCTGACGAAGTGTTTGCGGGAGGGATTTTAATTAAACTCATTTTTCACTAAACTCATTAGCTGATTTTCTCATCGGATTGCTTTTGAAATCAATCTCTTTGTCGCTCATAAATTTATAAGCGGGAAGAAGAAAATTTTGTGACAACTCAAGGAGTGAATGATTGAATCCAAGAAATATCTTAAAACCAATTCACTCCTTACTGCGTAGCTAGGGGTCTATGCACTGAGAACACATATTAGGCACATAAACACAAGTTTAGGAGCTTGGTTTAGTCCTTAGCAGAGTCCAGGGAGACAACCTTTTGAGTTGCCTACCCTTCACCAACTGACTTTCGGTTGTCCACCCCTCGTATTTATACGAGAGCAGAACAGTAGAAGTGGTCTGAGGCATTACGGCACGTGACTAGCTAACAGGTGCAAACCGGTCCCAACTGGTTGAGCAGTGGAGGCTGGCTCGCTACCCTGCCGTTGGCGTTCAGCCAACATCCGTTGTTGGGTGGAAGTTGACTGAATACCAAGCAGCTTATGTAACTGCAAGGTGCACCACAAGCGTTGACTCGTGTTGCGCCCTGCTATGCATAAATAGCTGGTTACAATTTTAAGCTAATTTCAAGAAAAATTCTCACTAAAATTCCCTTTTGAACCCTTTTAATCAACTTTTACTGTTTGTGAATTTTAGCCACTTGCCAAATCTATTACCAATTATTTCACCTCAGAATGTAAAATCACAGTTTATATCACAGTATAAATTGTTTAATGCACATCGTTGTGCAATTACTCTGGGAAATAATTACAATTATAGGTCTACCATTGCAGGGGTGTGAGCACCTCCCAGAGCGTTTGGTCCAATAACTAGTCAGGGTTGAGTAACATAGCGAGCTATATAGGTTTATTCAGGAACATGAGTGGTTCCACCTTATTGATGGACCACGCAACAGTTACAGTAATGGCCCTGAAGGCCAGCAAGTACAGTTACAGGGTAGCCTCCATTACCGAGGCAAACCCTGGACACACCATGTCACTTTCGGTTATGTGACCTTGGATGCTGTCACTTCCGGTCACGTGGCCTTGGATGGCGTCACTTCCGATCACATGACCATGGATGACGTCACTTCTGGTCACGTAACCTTGGATGGCATTACTTCTGGCCACGTTACTATGGAAGATGTCACTTCTGGTCACGTTACTGTGGAAGATGTCACTTTTGGTCACTTGACCTTGGATGATGTCACTTCCAGTCATGTGACTTTGAATGACGTCACTTCCGGTCATGCGACCTTGAATGATGTCACTACCTGTCATGCGACCTTCAATGATGTCACTACCGGTCATGCGACCTTGGATGTCACTTCCAGTCACGTAACCTTGGATGATGTCACTTCCAGTCACGTGACCTTGGATGATGTCACATGGCCTTGGGTGACGTCCCTTCCAGTCACGTGACTTTGGATGACGTCACTTCCACTCACGTGACCGTGGAAGATGTCACTTCCAGTCACGTGACCTTGGACAATGTCACTTCCGGTCACGTAACCTTGGAGGGTGTCACTTCCAGTCATGTGACATTGGATGGCAACCCTTCTGGTCACATGACCATGTATGACGTTACTTCCGGTTATGTTGCCTTGGATCATATCACTCCTGGTCACATAACGTTGGAAGGCATCACTTCTGGTCACGTGACCTTGGATGACGTCACTTCCGGTCATGTGACCTTGAATGATGTCACTTCCGGTCACGTGACCTTGAATGATGTCACTTCCAGTCACCCGACCATGGATGACATCACTTCCGGTCACATGTCCTTGGATGATGCCACTTCCAGTCACATGACCTTGGATGACGTCACTTCCAGTCATGTGATCTTATGTGATGCCACTTCCGGCCATGTAATTCATGATGACCCGCCTTTATATGGGCACCGCCATCTTGAATGACGTTACTTCTTTTGACAGGCTGTTTTGACAGGCTTGGGGGCCTCTCCCCCAGATAGGGCACCACCCAGACGATGTAAATTCTGCCAAACTCCATGTAAAATGTATGCTCACCTCATGGGCCGACCCCCCCTCCCACCTCACCCCATGGGCTGACGGAAAAAATCGTCTACCTTATCTCCAACTTTGACTCTCCACACCCTCACCCTTGCAGGCCATGTAAATTCTATGATATTCTGTGTAAAATCTACGCTCGTCCCACGGGCTGACCAATGAGGTCCAGAGTGGGGGGGCCATACCTTCCCCAAGCGTTGTAATTTCTACTCACCCCACGGGGTCACCCCTCTCTTTCTAGACCTTGCTCCATGCTCCCCCCCCCACGCCCCGGACCTCACCCCCACAAACGACACGTCCTTGATATCACTTGACCACCTTCCTCCCCCTTCTTCTGCCCTAACCAATCTACCCCCTCAGACTATGTAAATTCTGCCATATTCCATAGAAAATCTACATTCACCCTAGAGACTCACCCTCTGCACCTCACCCCGCGAGGCAATCCCCTGTGTCTGGACCCCGCCCCCCCCCCCCCACCAGGGCTGGACTGGGCCATGTGCAGTCTGCCAATGGCAGATACGCCCTTGAAAATCAGCGCCCAGTGCTTGTTTTTATTATTAACATATTTTTAATATTAGCTTTTCTTTTGATATTGTTTGAGAAATAAGGTGAAGAAAGGGGGAAAAGACGTAACTTGAACGTTAAGTTCCGGTGTTGTTGTGTACCATAAGTTAACGTAATAAGGCTAAGTTTTAAATGTTGAACGTTCCATGCTGATAAGGTGCCTCATTTTGCAAGATATACACTTTATATTGATCAAAGTGTCGGCACATTTTCCCTTCTTCCGGTCCATACAATTGCACTCATTAGGGTTTGCCCATTTGCAGTGAAAATTGTAATGAATTTGCCGAATAAAGTGTATTTATCTTGGAAAAATAAGGTCACCATATCAGCGTTAATAGCCAAACACTTTAAAGTCTTCCCTCCCCAACCCCCACCCTCAAAAAAACGTATAGTATATGTAATTTGCACATTTTTAAAAGGACCGAAGATTCCCCTCCCCCAGGGCCTGTGCCTTTTTTGACTGTCGGGTAAAATCTACGTAATTCGTTTATAGAAAACATCGTAAGGTTTACTTTTGAAAGACCACCACCACCACCGTTTACAGTGGCTTATTGTCAACATCACGAAGAATTACGAAGAATTCTTCTTGATTCTACGTAATTCTTCGTGAGGTTTACTTTGAAAGTCTGTATCATTAGTTGCAAAACGACGATCACCATTCACACCCACATTTCAAAAATTCTGATATATTACCTCAATATCATACATAGATACTTGCAAACGTCTGTATCTTGCTAATTTTCGACAGCATAAATTTAAACATCTGTTTCATCTGGCACATCAATGTATAGTCCTTTCTCTAATTGCATTCTTGTTGTTTGTGGATTTAAAAACGGTTTGAAATCCACAAACAACAATAATGTAATTAGAGAAAGGACTATACATTGATTTGCCTGATAAAAACAGATGTTTAATTATGCTGACAAAAATTGGCAAGATGTAGTCTTTTGCAAGTATCTGTATGTGATATTGAGCTAATACATTTGAATTTTTGAAATAAGAGTGTGAATGGTGATCGCTGTTTTGCAACTAGAGTAATTCATTATTGTTAATCACACTTTCCTATCTCAGTGTTATTGTTTCCTACAGGGGCGGACTGGCAATAGTGCCCCAACGGCCATTGGCCGGTGGGCCAACTGGCTGGGGGGGCCACTTGAGTCAAGTTTTTTTTTTTTACGTTTTATAGTAGTAAAAAAAAAATTACTACTCCCTTTTTGATGGGAAAAGGTTTTGCCCTTTTGTTATTAAAAAAAATTTTTGTGCGAAAATGGGGGTGGGCTGGGGGGGAGATAATCGTTGGTTTTATAACGCCAAAACTTGTCGAATTCGTTTCTACTTACATCGCCTGTAAAACAATAGTCTGGTTAGCGAGCTATCAAGCAGCACAACGATTATCCGTCCACCCCCTGACACACACACAGACGAAAAACTGACTACACTGCAGATATACTAGTCGTTTTCATCAAACTGTTTTAATTTTACCCACGTCGGGCATACACCGTAGCCGTAATGCCACGCCCAAGCGGCTCATTCACGACGTTTTTGCTAACTGGCCGGCATGGGTCGGCGCGGCGCCAGTAGGGCCGTAGGACCTACCTACCTGGGGGAGTTATTACCGTAAGATCCCCTGAATCAAGGGAGGAAAAAAAATGAAAAGGGAGCTTGTCGATTTTAAATGTGGACGCTTTTCTCCAACGCACCTCAAGTTCTTTTGGGCAAAACTGAATAAATGGTTTCGCCATTTTTTAATCTTTCGACGCTCCAAAATTTTTAAAACTGGAGCATGTTGTTGCTTTAAAATGTGGAAGTTTTTGGCAATAATACATCTAGGCCTAGTCGTTTGGAATAAAACTGAGTAAAGGATTTCTCAATTTTTCACCTTTTGATAGTCCATTAAAAAAAATTTTTCTGCCTCTGGCAGCTGGCCCTACTCCTACTGCCCATACTTGAACATATCAGTTCATCGTAATTCATTATAGCCTAAAAGGACAAAATGCCAACCCCAATCGTCAATGGCTAGCTGTAGGATTGTTTAGATAATTCTAAACTGAACTCAGTTTAATTTAGTTTGGAAAGAAAATGTCTAAAAAAAACATGAAGTAGTCACAATAAAGTTTTTACTAAACCTGCCATCCTGAAGAACGACTAAGAAAAATCACCAAAATTTGCTCTGTTACGCTATTTTAGTGCTCTCTGGAGGCCGGAAACAGGTACTAAAAGAGCGTAAAATGCTTCAGCTTCCGGGGCTCCACCCCGGACCCCACTGGGGGAGCTCACAGCACTCCCCCAGACTCTCTAGCTGAGTTTTACGGAGCCGTAGCGACAGCCCCCCTCCCCATAGTAGTGCCCCCTTGCAGATCTGAGATCTGCGCCTTTTGGTTGCCAGTCCACCTCTGCAAACTATACTTGCAATATTGGTACTAATATCTTCAAAACCTTGTAAACGATCGTATCATGGGGGTCTGAGAAGCTGAGGCTTTTTTTTTAGAATGTAGACTGCTGAAAGTGTCATTTTGAGGTTCAAAAATGACTTTTTCTTCCAGTTTGGTCAGTGTTTTTTCGTGACGCGACACGGGGCACGCCACACTTTTCGAAACACCCCGCATAGTCATTAGTCAGGCCTCTCAATTTAGACTAGGATTTTACTGATACATAATGTAACAACACTAATTCCTTTTTTTTTTGAGTTTTTTTTTTTAGCCCTCTGACTCAAAGCAAAATGCATACGGTGTATGATACATAAAAAAAAAAACAGCTGCAGAAACAACGTGAAATTTGTAAAAAATAGTATGCATGCATGCATTACTGTTTTGACGTTTAGTGCTGCGTAAAGGAAAAAGTAGCTTAAGAACCATTTACACGAGCTACTTCTGCGAAACCATTTTGACTATTGTACATCCGGTAGAACTTTTTAAATGAACAAAATACGAATAAATAATTTACTTCAAAACTTTGTGAAAAACGGCTTCAAGCCATGTGGGGAAACCATATATTATTTTCTTTTATTGGTTGGGGTGGGGTGGGGGAGGGGGGCGTGCAGGGGTGTGTGAAGAGAAACCGTTATCATTCGTGAAGTAAAAAAAAAAGTCAGAAAAATGTAGCAATTTGCTGCAGAACATTGGACAGTTTTTGTGTTTGAAGACATTTGTTTTGTGAAACTTGGGATAGGGAGCCATTTTTTGGGGCCGGGTCGGTGGGCCAAGTTGCTGCCAGTCCGCCCCTGTTTCCTTAGCCGAGTTGTGAGGATCCTCTGCAACTTTATATTTTTTTTCCTTTCACTTTAACAAATTGGTAAAACTACCGTATTACAGCGGCACAGTCTTTTTGAGTTGGCTGTGCTGCGTTTGATAAATGGTATGAAATTCGGGGCTGCGTTAACTGGAATCTTATAATTTCAGAGTTTGGTTGCTAGAAGAGGGGACGGGAAGAGGTTCTACCTCATTTCCTTTCATAATGATTTCGGCATTATGATCTTGCTGACAGCATAACTCAGGATTTGTTGGCAACTACCCTCCTTTGCCGAAAAAAAAATGAGTAATTACTACAGATTATATGCAAATTGCAAAACCGTTTTCAGCATCAGCTTACACATCCCTACAGCCACCCTGCTCTCCTTTCATTGACTTATTGATTTTCAATGCGTTTTAGCATTACTTCGGGCCAAAATTGTAAACCTGGAGGTTCTTCGCAGCAAGAACCATGCAAGTAATAGCGAGAGGGTAAAAAAAACTTATCTGCATCACATTTTTATTGAGAGTGGCAATCTGTCAGCTTCGCGTTGATGATAAATATTTCATGGCATTTTGAGTTCATTATCATAAGTAGATTTTTTTGTTAACTGCTCCTATGATTGTGCAGTGAGATTTGAATGAAAATGCAAAAGCAAGTTGCGTTATCTTGGTTACCCATTGATCCAAATTTGCATATTTTTGTCATCACTCTTGTTCTTATCGACTCAGATGGCTGATTATATGCGTTACGTTTTTGAGAGATAGTGGAAAGGCTGCCTGTAGGCTTTATATTCAGCCTTGACGCAACATAGATTTAATTGTAGGGACATGTTTATATGCGGCAGTTAGTTTTCCAAAAGTATGTACTTCCAAAGGCTTATTTATTTTATGTACTTTTTTTAGGGCGGTTTGTGGTGGCGCGCTGTTGTACCTCGAGACAGGTTGAAAGGAGGCAGGAATTGGTTTCAAATGATGTTGAAACAAGATTCCTGCTCATTCGTGTGCTATACATTGAAAAAAAATGGAGTAAAAGTAATACTTCTCATATTTTGGAGCCCGCCGGAGTGCAACTTAATGCGCGAGACTGACGGTATAGTCAATTTTTTTTAATAAAGAAATCAATGTATGCTGTGTAAAGAAATATTGACTACTCTTTCTCGTCTTTACAACGTAAAAAGTTTGTAGCTATCAGTAGCAGAACCAGAATAACTTTAGAAGGGTGGTTCATATTAACAGTTTCTTGTTTGCCAAAACATATTAGCCTGATAATTTTAGCATTACATTCCTCGAATGTGATGGTTCTCTGGAGGTTTTTTGGTTGTGTGTAACCGCCTGCTTGCATGCTCCCACTGCGTCTGCGCGACGCAGTCCTCCTCTATTTAAGCGGCAACATGGCCGATATCGGCATTCATTTTCCTCCATGGTTCACTTCGTTCCGTCGGTCTCTGGAATTGGACTTTCGCTTTTGCGACATATGTTTGTCTCAAGCCGCGAGGCAGCTTCGTATCCTTCTCCTTCATCGTGGGAAAGAAAGTCATCGTGGCTCCCTCCCGTTGTCTCCCGGGAACGACCCACTTTTGTCGGCTGGCGGGACCGCTAGGCCCGGCCGCATCACTCGACTGGTTGCCCATGTCGCCCCTTCACGACATCTTCCTTCGTGGGAAATGAAGTCATCGTGGCTCCCCCCCGGTTGTCTCCCGGGTGCAACCCACTTCCACGCAGGATCGCAATCCTTACCTCCGCCGTCTTCCAACTCACCCATGAAACGCGCCGACACTCAAGACTGGGTTGCTTCTACTTGCAAGCCATGACAGCCGCAAATGCTGCTTGTCCGCACCTCATTCGCCACGACACCTGTTTGCGACAACTGCTTTCGCGACACAAGATGCTGCAACACCGTCCACTCCTGGAACCCGCTTACACCTCGCCCCGGCCGTGAATCAAGCTGCACCCCCACGCTCCGGCTGCCTACCTCAACCACCGCCTGACCTTGCAGCCCTCGAGGAAGACCTCCGGCAAGCCAAGGCCCTCTTCTGAGAAGCGAAAAAGAAGCTACAAGACGCTTCGTCTCTCCGGGGAATCTCCAACGTTACTCCCCCATCGACCTTCCATCAAAATCGTCTCGCCGTGAGTACAGTGTGACTCGCTGCGAAGCTCACATCCTAGTCGACTGGGTATTCCGCCAGAACGCAAGATCGCATCCTGGGCGCCTCCCTCTTGCACCTCATTGGTGAAAAGAGCTGAAACTCAAGACTGGGTTGCTTCGACGACAAGCCACGACAGCCGAAAAATGCCAGTCGCCCGCCCTTCCACCTGGAGCCAAGCAACACAGACTTGCGGCGCCACACCTGCTTTCGCGACAAAGGAAACCTTGACTCCGTCCGCTCCCGTCAAGCACATCCAGTTTACGGACGACAACACTGAAGATCCTACCATTCCCCTGGCTTCTCTACCATTACAGTCCGCTGACGCCCCAGTCATCAACCGTGGTCTCACGACAGACTTTGGATTTTTTCTTCGCGACAAAGATGTCAAGCCACGCAACCTTTTAGGACAATCGACGACGCTTCTCACCTGCCTCCTCCGGAACGGCGGTTTCCTGCTGGGCAAAGACGAACCCCTACAACTATACACAGAACCACCTGCCTGCACTACGCCTCGACCGCGAATCAAGCTGTGCCTTCGCATGAGCCTTCGCGCCACCTTACAAGCCGACGCATTGAACACAACAATCAATGCCGAGTTCTTCTAACAGCAACAGGGACCTCTCTTTGCCTCCATGCAGTTCAAACACAAGAAACGATGTCTCACAGAACGCATACCGTCCCCCCCCCCTGCACCCGCGGCGGCTCTGCTTTCACGTGCGTTCAACGGCCTCTGTCACCATTGCCTTTCAACAAAAACATTCCATCGCCACGGGACTCTTGCGTCCATCCGCATCCTTTCGCGACATGATGTTACCCAGCAACGCTTCTTTGTCGTGAAGGCAGCTCTACTGGAATTTGGCACGAAAGCTCAAGCCTCGTTTTCACATCCTGCCCTTCCATTCCCGGTCCTGGTCCCGGATCGGCTCTTAACTCAGCCTCCACCGAACCGAGATCGCACTCCTTGTCGTTTAAGAAACGATCATCCAACGCTACAACCCAGGCCGGGATTTTTTACAGCACTTCAAAATGGAAACGCTGGAAACAATTCGAATTCCGCTGGCTGCCATTCGGCCTGAACAATACCCCAAGAATTTTCACGATCGAATTTGCGACCAAGCTTTGATTACATGTTGTCGTCTCAATCAAGTGTTAAAGCAAACAACTGCGTCAAGACTCAGGGCCTCGTTCGTGCGAAGAGCCAACAACCAAAGGGGTGAACCAAGATGGAAGCCGTTTGCACTTCTTGCTGTTTGTCTCGACTGTGGCTAACCCCACGTCTCGAGTGAAAATCAAGTCACCTGTTGCTGTCCACTGCTGCTCGTCTCACTCGTGGCTAGAACCCACGTTTGAGTAAACCAAGTCGGAAGCCGTTGGCACCTCTTGCTGCTTGTCTCGTCCGTGGCTGACCCCACGTCTCGAGTGAAAATCAAGTCACCTGTTGCTATCTACTGCTGCTCGTCTCTCGTGGCTAGAACCCACGTTTTAAGTGAACTAAGTCGAAAGCTGTTGGCACCGCTTGCTGCTTGTCTCGACTGTGGCTGACCCCACGTCTCGACTATAAATCAAGTCACCTGTTGCTGTCTACTACTGCTCGTCCCACTCGTGGCTAGAACCCACATTTGGGGTGAACAAAGACGGAAGCCGTTTACACCTCTTGCTGCTTGTCTCGACCGTGACTGGCCCCACGTCTCGAACGAAAATCGAGACAACAGTTGCTGTCCACTGCTGCTTCTCTCGTTCATAGCCAAAACCCACATTTTGAGTGATCCAAGACGGAAGCCGTTTGCATCTCTCCCGGCCTGTCTCGACCGTGGTTGACCCCACGTCTCAAGCAACAGTCAAGGCATCAGTTGCTGCCCACACTGCTGCTCGTCTCGACCGCGGCTAACCCCACGTCTCGAGTGAAGATCAAGACATCAGTTGCTGCCTACTCTGATGCTCGCCTTATTCGTGACTGGAAAACCCACGCTTTGAGTGAAGAGGGAAATCGGAAGCCGTTCACATCCCTTGCTGCTCGTCTCGACCACGCCTTGAGTGAAACTCAAGACATTAGTTACTGTCCACACTGATGCTTGCCTCAGTTGTGGCTAGAACCCACGTTTGGGTGAAGAGTGAAGTCGGAAGCCGTTTACAGCCCTTGCTGCTCATCTCGATCATGGCTACCCCACGTCTCGAGTGAACATCAAAACAACAGTTGCTGTCTACACTAATGCTCGCCTCATTCGTGGCTAAAACCACGTTTTGAGTGAAGGGTGAAGTCGGAAATCGTTTACATCCCTTGTCGCTCGTCTCAATCATGGCTAACCCCACGTCTCGATTTCGAGACATCAGTTGCGGTCCACACTGATGCTCGTCTCATTCGTGGCTAACGCCCACGTTTGGAATGAAGACAGAAATTGGAAGGCTTTTACATGCTCTGTTGCTAGCTTCGACAGTGGCTGACCCCACGTCTCAAGTGAAAGAAAAGACAACAGTTGTCATCCACAGATGCACGTCACAGCTGTAGCGAAAACCCACGTTCTGAGTGAAGACAAAGTCATAGACGTTGCCCTTCTGCTGCTCGTCTCAACCAAAATTGACCCCACGTCTTGAGTAAAAAAAAAAAAAAAAAAAAAAAAATTGCTGTCCACACTGACACTCGTCTCATTCGTGACAAACACCCACGTTTGAGTAAAGAGTCAAGACAGGAGCCGTTTCCACCTCTCACGACTTTTCTTGTTCATGGCTAGCCTCAAATCTCGAACATAAATCATGACAACAACGACAGTCCACACTGTGGCTCGCCTCATCCGTGACTAAAAAATTCACGTTTCATGACAGATGACGTTTTTCACCTCACCCAAATTGTCTCGACCACAGATAACCCACGTTTCGAGTGAAGAGCATGACGACCATTGCTGTCTACACTCATCGCATATGAATCCAGAACCACGTTTTGAGTGAGGTTTTCAGGACAAAAAACGTCTTCACCTCGAGCCGCTCGTCTCAACCTTAACCAAGTCACATCCACTGCACAACCTTTACGTAGACTTGTTCCCACGATTCGAACTCCTTCTACAGGCACTGAAGAAATGTAGCGTGACCAGACTTCTCATCAGTAACCCTTCACCCAAATACGGGATTCCGAGCCTAAACGCTTCAAACTGCCCCGTCCGAGCCCTCCGTCTCATCCTTACCCAAACCCACACGAGAACATCCAAATAAACGGAAACCTACTTTTCCTGCCTGGAAGCTCACAAACAGGAGAAACCCTAGCTACCATGATCTCTCGTTGGAGAAGAAAAACAATCGATGTCACCAACGACAAAGCCAACCTAAAAGGGAAACAGCAACAGCACACGACGTCACAACGATTTAAACATGGCCACACCATAATGCTATTCCAATAGAAGAAATCCGACAGGCGGCTTCCTAACGTCAATCAAAAACATTCACCTCCCACTACCTGAGGAACATGTCAAGTGAAGGAAAAGGCCTACACCAGCTGGGACCAATCGTCGCAGCCAGAACTGTAGTCAAGCCCCCTTAAGCACTCAGAACGAAGCAGAAGCAAGCCATCCCAGATAGAAGCAAGCCATTCGTAGGAGGAAGAAAGAACCCTCAAAATCAAAGATCCTCTACAGGGCCACCAAAATCAACGAAAGATAGCCAACGTCCTGTTTCAACATCCTGTTATGAACAAGTGCAAAATTTTACCATGATATAAATTTGTGGGGGAACGCCTGCTTGCATCCCGGATCGCCCCGTCAGATCGGTGCCCGCCACCACGTTTGACGAGGTCAGCTGATAATGCTAAAATTATCAGGTTAATATGTTTTGGCAAACAAGAAAGAACATTTTGCCGGCCCTCAGTCCGGCCGGCTAAAAATGGTTTCTTTTTTGCCTAAAACATACTTAACCAAGGGCCCGCCCCCTGCCTCCCCTCTCGAGTCACCTCCTGACAGATTGAGAGGAAAATGAATGCCGATATTGGCCATGTTGCCGCTTAAATAGAGGAGGACTGCGTCGCGCAGACGCAGTGGGAGCATGCAAGCAGGCGGTTACACACAACCGAAAAACCTCCAGAGAACCATCACATTCGAGGAATGTAATGCTAAAATTATCCGGTTAAGTATATTTTAGACGAATAAGAAACCATTTTTAGCCGGCCGGACTGAGGGCCGGTAAAATGTTCTTTTTTGACGTAGGTCTAGAGAATGAAAGCTCTGTACTGCTACATTATCTTAGTCTTCACTGGCTTACCTGGCTTCTGTCTGAAATAGAGATGTTTTTTTTTTCCCTTTTTGTTTATTGACATTCCTCATTTTAGAGCCTTCGTTCAATCTTCTATGGTTTTTCTCACATTGCGGCATAAAAATACTTTGTTTTACAAGAAGTATGTACGCGACAGTTGGTTCGCAGCTGGTGCTTCATATTTCCTTTTTTTGTTATTCTAGTTAGCAACTGGTGGGTACGATACTATTTTCATTTAAAAATCTGATTGGCGACTTTCAGCCCACAGTTAAAACTAATTCCAAACTTGTTTTGGGATTGCTGGTATTAAAGTCGGCCAGATTTTTTGGGGATCGTGGAATGTACAAATGATTGGAACAACAAAAGTCACTAATGTGAGAGGATAATGTAAATGTCGAATCTTAACATCGAACTTAACAGATGAAAGCACAATATTCAAATAAATTGATAAGCAAGAATGTTCAACTTTTGTAAAAATTATTCTCATCACGACAGAGTTGGCCTAGGTAGGAAAGGTTGCATTGCTATTCATCGAAATAACCGGGGAGGGGTGCCATACATTTTACAGTAAACTCAAGTGATGGTGCCTCCAACCGTCAAGAAGTTTGTGGAAGCGCTCTAATCTCCCCAAGCAGAAGCAAAGTCCGGGGGTCGAGCCCAAGAAGCATTACTTATTTTCATATTCTGTTGTCATTACTGGCTTCGGAGTGCATTCTTCAACACACATTTTAAATTTCAAGTAATGCTAGTTTTTGCAAATTTTGAAGTGGGTTGGGGAGAGGGAAATGCATTAAAAACGTAAGTAAAGGGAGGGAGAAAAGAAAAGAGAATCCAAAACCATTCTTTTTTCTTGGCGGAGAGTCACAAAAAATAGACTATACCCAAGGGGCGCCGAAAGTATGGTAGCATAAGGGCGCCTGTGCCATTGGCACAATGGTCCATCTAACTAGGCCAGTTCCCAGTCTTTTCTCCTGTTCAGTGTCTCATATTTGTCAAGAGACTCAAGTCCAGTTCTTGAAAAAACATCGTTAAAATTCGTACTGTGGAACATGACAAAAATCCAATAAATGCCAATTCAAACAATGCTCATTTTCACAAACAATACAGTCAAACTGTCTTGCAAATTTTTGACAACTCCCTGTTAGCTTCATGAGGCTTCTAAAGATTTGATTAGTCTCTGATCACATCATGTTGTTCGTTCTAGGTGTTTTCAAATGTAGCGTGTCATGTTGCCTCCAGTATTTGTAGGGCAGCATGTCAGGCTTCCTCTCTTCAATCTCCATAGCCTACTCAATTACTGGTCCAGTCCAAAATTAATTAGGTGCTTTACATTCGGATTGGAGGGGCCTTGAATGTTCATAAAAGGTGTCTCGTGGAATTCATGGTGTTTTATTACCATTGATTCAAGGCGTCGTAGAAGTTGATCACATGCTGAGTTGGAGTGTATAATCATTTTTGTATTATTCCAATTAATATCTCATGACGTGTCGCCATGTAATATACTATGATGCATGCCGTTATCTTCTACCTCGTTCCTTACGTTAGCCATGTGTTGAGCCAGTCTCGTTCGCACTCCCTTCCTTGTTTTGCTAATGTAAACAGCATCACAGTCATTGCATGAAACGTGGCCCCCCCCCCCCCCGCCCCCATTTGCCTGCATTTACAATCTTTTGGGTTGTGTTAGTCTACTGTGAACCGCCAGATTTGAAAACGGCTAGATCAAACAATGAAAAAACAACACATGATCAGAGACTAAACAAATCTTGGGAAACCTGATAAAACCAACAGGGAGTTGTCGAAAATTTGCTAGACAGTGTGAGTGCCCAGTCCATTACTTCGTAACGGAATTTTATTCCTTGACGGCAACCACGTTGGTCCACGACTTGGCGTCTGCCTGGAGATGGCAGCCTCACACATGCGTATAGCATGTCGAGGCAAGTCCAACTGAGAAGCTGTTCCTTCTAACACGAGAATACAAACCCTGTTGAACAGATTTTCCATCATGCTGATAAAAGTTGGTACCATTTTCCTTTCCTTCCCCCCACCCAAACAATTGAACAATTAAGAGGTTCTCTTCCTTCCCCTCTGTTGCAACAACAGAGTTGCAGAGCTCAATGAGATATTTCACAACTTGCATGTAAGTTACAAGATGTATATATAATACTCCATGAAATAGGAGTATTATACAGTTTATACACAATTTGATTACCTTTCAATTATTAAATGTAGTGAAATATAGGCTATTTGGTGAGCTCGTACATTTATTTAGTTTTCCACATTTTCTCTTTGTCATAAGTTTGATGGACCGATGTCGACTACTATACTTGGATTTTGTCTGTCTGTGTGTTTGTCTGTTTCAGAACGTTTAGCAGTTGCTATTATGCTCTGATTTCATGACAAGGGGGCTTTGGTGCACGAAATTCACGAGTTCAAAGGTGAAATCTCTACATGAAATATTTTCAAAAGGGGTCGAAATTTGCGGTAGAGCACTGGGCAGAAATCATATAAGTGCAGGACAGGGCAAAAAATCATACAGACTAAGTATAGCACAGAGCAGAAATCAAAACTAATATGTTATAACATCTTGTGCTCGACTGAACAATTGTGAAATTGTGAATATTCATAACTCAATTATATGTCTAGTAATTAAAAGCATATTATTTCTAACTAACTTAATTTGGTGGCAATACTTTGTGTTGTAAATATCGATTTTTCGGTCATTTTACTTTGGCTAGGAACCAAATTACAGTACGGTTCACGCTTTGCTTAAAACAGTTCAGTTCATTTAAACTGGCAATTTTCAATAATTCTTTACTGATCATCGTCGTCAGGCCTTCGGCCAGAGGAATGCTGCTCTTTCATATAAAACGTGGCCCACTGGGAGGGAAAGGCCTACAGAGAAACGAGGGAGTTTTAAATTTGTGCTAGTTGAAAGATGTTCACATGTGAATGTGCAGTGAATTTCTCCGACCGAAGGCATGAAGAAGATGATTAGTAGAGAATCATCGAAAATTCGCCAATTGAAATAAAGTGAACTGAACTGTTTTGGCAAAGCGTGAAATGTACTGTAAGTAATCTCTTTGTGGTTATGAAATGCAAACGCTACAGTGACTGCCTGTTATTTTAAAACAGAATAAAACACTCATCAGCTGTTGCAAGGAAGATTTACCAACAAGGCTGGAAACGGACGAATTTTGCCAGCTGATGACATTTGAAGAATTTAATTCTCTTTCCGTTAAAAATAAGGTATAGTATGTTAACTTTTACATAATATTGGCAAGAGAAAATAGAAAACTGAACGACGTGCTAATGCCAGTGGCATGCTCGTTCAGCGGCTTTGGGAACTATTCTGGCCAATTCTTGACAATTTTTCGGTCCCTACGATGATTGGAGGTTTCCCGGTTCAAATCCCCGGTTGACTTCTCCCTTTACCAGATATTCCTAAAAGTCTGGTAATATTCAAAATTGAGCCGGTTCAGCCACACGAGCATTAAATTTCTTCGGCTGACTTAAGACTTAAGAAATTAATAAAAAAAAAAAAGAGCTAGATGGCACAGCAGTACTGCGCATGCATGCACCGTGTAACCCACAATAGATACTGACATTATCATGTGTATCGAGGCATCCATCTATTTTGCCTTTTTTTTTTAACCCTTCCCCA
This sequence comes from Lithobius niger, assembly GCA_023313725.1. Taxonomy (NCBI): domain Eukaryota; kingdom Metazoa; phylum Arthropoda; class Chilopoda; order Lithobiomorpha; family Lithobiidae; genus Lithobius; species Lithobius niger. The sequence goes on along the minus strand of JAHWFP010014838.1, from coordinate 27,913 downwards.
TCACATTTAGTCAAAACTTTTGCTATTCCTCTCCCCCAGACAATAACATCACACACTGTACCACCCCCCCCCC
>JAHWFP010014838.1:0-27740 GCA_023313725.1 Lithobius niger | reverse complement strand
TTTAGTTGTACAATCAGTCAAATTTTGTCCGAAAAATCGAATGACCTTTTTAGATTATTTCCTTTGCTCTTCAGCCCAGGAGGAAGTTGGAAGTTATAAAAACACGAGTAGGTGTGCATCACAAACTTAGATATTCTCCCTCTCCCCTTGTGCGAATCTGTGACTCTCCCATGATTTCTCTCTCTTGCCCCCCACCTCTGCTGCATGGTTTCATTTGTGTATGAACCCTGGAATATACATCACTAAAAACGTACAGTGTCCGTTCGTGTATGTATCTCTACACCACTTGAACCAAATCACCTACAATGATTAGAGTAGTGCCAAATGAAAGATTGCGCTTTCATTTGGCATATTTTCATCGCTGTAACTTGATTTTATGATCCTCAATTACGCTAAAATTGACCTGAAAGCAGCTCGTGACGTCACAGCCAGACCAACTGGGACCATATAATTGAGGTTATACTGTATTTATTACTTGTGTTTACTTGGGTGGGTGTATTTTGCTATAACTAAGAAAGCAAAAAGAAAAAAAGCTTAGTGGTTCTGTTGTATTCTTCATATATTTTTTGTTCATTCTGCCGTCAAATTACTCTGCACGACAAAGTTTTTTTTAGTATTTTTCAGAAAAATCCTATATTGAATAAGCACAATGTTAATTTTAGTACCTATTGTATTTTAGGAACTGACTATCAAAGATTTATTTGTGAAACAATTGCTACAATTACATGGGCTTTCAGTTGACAAAGCAGCTGCCATAATTGAAAAATATCCTACACCTGCTAGGTAAGAATGTTGAAACATGATATTGATATTTTTCATTATCACATTTAAAACATGCCTAACTGATTTCTTTAATTGTTGTGAGTCTGACTTATTTCATTTCGGCCTATTGTTGGGTAGAGCTGAAATAATAAAAAAATTAAAACTAGTAAAGTAGTCGCTAAGCTACAAATGGTTCGGCTTTTCAATGGAGAGATATAAATTGAGCAAAATAGTCTCCAAGGTAGTGTTGGGCGGTACCAGAAATTTTTGTGACAGTGCCAGTACCAGCCTAGGTACCGCGGTACTCGGTATTTAACGGTTCTTAAAATTTGTCGGTACTTCCGGTACTACGGTATTTTTTTAAAGTAGCCTAATCAAACTAATTAGGGTTGGAAATGGAATCATCAATTTCATTTACGTAGCCCCTCCACCCGTCCAAAAAAGTACACGTGAAAAGTGATCACCAAGTAGGCTACTGAACTTTGAACTCAGATTTATTTTTCCGTTGATTCTTACCGTACCTTAGTACCCTGGTACTCGGTTTTCTCCGGTACTCACAAATGAGGTGGCTAGTGTCTGATATTATAGTACTGTGGTGCTAACACCGATTTTTAAATAACAAATTTTATTGAAAAATGTGTTTTGTTGATATAGTTTTAATGGGGAAAAAAATTATTGATTTTCCTCATCCTTTGATTTAAGCTTAATGCATTTTTGACAACATATTTGTTAAAAAAAAAAAAAACCCAAATGCAAATATAAACACACACTGGTTGTAGCATCAAAGTTATCAAATTCCTCTCCACTTTTGTGCATTGTTAAGAATTCCAATTTTACCATTGTTGATCTTTTAACTGAGTATTACACTGCATTGAGCCTTACAACACAAGGACTGATTGCAATATTATAATTTTAGCGCCTTTTTGCATATTAAAACAATACCGCTATTTTAACAATGTACGGTACTTGGTACTGTTGCATTTTTGGTACCACGGTACACTGTGAGAACCGGTTTACCGCCCAACACTACTCCAAGGTAATCCAAGGTAATTATAGATACAAAGGTTGCGTGAAAAACTTGACCATTGGAATTATCAAGTTGTTCCTTTCGTTTAAAAATGTCACATCTCTTACTTTGAAAATTCGAGTCCATGTTTACGTTTTGTACGCTTAGATTTCAAAGTAAAGGATACTTACCGTTCCAATATCCGTGCAAATTTTCGACAATCCGATTTTCTGGAATTGGAGGGGCTCAGAACGACTGTCTGAGCGGTGATGTGGTAGCCTGATGAAGATAGTCGTTCTGAGCCCCTCCAACTCCAGAAAATCGGACTGTAGAAAATTTGCAAGGATATTGGAACGGTAAATATCCTTTACTTTGAAATGTTCCTTTCGTGTATAGCGCCGCTTACAGAGGTCGTACGGATCAGTGGTTAGGCTTGAAATGCGCGGTAACGTCTGAAGTGTTAGTCGGTGGGATTAACTTGTTGAATGTTTTGGTTACCACTCCTTTGAAAGACCAAACCATTCTCAATTTGGCGACCCTTTTACCATTTTTGGTTTTATGATGATATCACTTAACAATAATTTTTTTTTTAATTTCTTGGCCAATGATATTATTATAATTATTTTTACATTGAATTGGCTGTTACGACCAATTTTTTTGTTATTATATATTTGGGGATCAGTTACTATATATTCAAGAAGAAAAATGAAACTAGTGAGAAGGTATATACAGGTTTTTATTTATTTAAATATTTAGGAACCAAGGTTTGATTTTAGGATGGTGATGTAGTAAATTTGCTAGCACAAGAAGACTGGTCAATACCGTGGTCACATACTGTTGTCACATAAATCAGAATCGAAGTGCATACTGCGACAATAACAGACGCCACTGACAACGCTAACAATATGTTACTTACGTGCCTGCTTAAGGCTCTTAAGGTATCTAAGGTATCAGTTTTGTATTGCACTGCAGTCGTGTGGCCAGTTTTGTACCTGAACTTCTTCCCTTTGTAACGCGAGAGCAGTGATTCAAATATGCAAGTAACATGGAGACCAGCAGAATAGGAGGAGAGCAGCATAGCTAGCCAGCTGTTTAGCTGGTTACACATTTTTAGTGTTACGGAGGATCACATTTTGCATTGAAAGTCGATTCAAAGACATAACCACATGGAATAATAATTTTTGTCAGGTGGACCGTTGACCTCAATTTCAACCAAATCCCTTCTTTTGAACTGAAGTCTTATTTTTACCCAGAATCCTGAAATTTCAAGATATAAGACACTAACGCTGTGGTGTTGCGATGTACTATTTCAATGTCCTGTACCATTGAATGCTGGTGATTGTGGCCTTATTTGGTACAACACACGTAAATATTATTGTTTGCATACTAAATATCACAAAAAATTGGTTAACCCCGTTTATAGTTGGTTAACTCTGACATCTTACTCATGAAACACACAACCATCACAGAAGAACCCTATGAAAAGTTTTACTTGAGTTTTCGGTGAAATAATGTTCTTGTGGAACTCGTTCACTTCATCAGAACTCACTATTTACACCAAAAAGGTAGACGTTATATAGTAGGTTTCACTGGATTTAAAGAAAGGGATGACTCTTCACCATTGCGTTTTTTCAAATCCGATTCAAATCCAAAAGTCACTATTTACACCAAAAAGGTAGATGTTACGTCGTAGGTTTGCACTGGATTGAAAAAACGCGATGGAGAGACAGTGGTCAACGCTTCACCATCGCGTTTTTGAAAGTCCTCTGCAAATCCAGAAGTCACTATTTAAACCAAACTTTAAATCTACCTTTCTTTGTGCTGTAAAAGTACTATACCTGTCAATTTTAGCATTATTGTCTCAATAATGCTGTTGGATGCTTGAGATTTGAATAGCCACCTCAGTGACCCTATAAGAGTGGCGGCTTCGCGGGCTCGCCATCTCTTTGTCTCAAGCTGCCGTCCTGTACGGCCGCTCGTTTTGTTAGTCCTTCGGCTGGTTTCTACGAGACTTCCTTTCAGCCTTCGTTGGATCTGAAGACGCCGTGGCTCCCTTCCCGTGAACGCCCGGGTCGGTCCCACCTTCTGTTCGGCAGTCGGAATTCTCCCCTGCCCTTAGGTTGATCCGTCCCTTTGGCCTCTCCTTTCGTCAGGACAGAAGTCGCCGTGGCTCCCTTCCCATGTTTTCCCGGGACCATTCCACTACTCTTATCCAGGTCCCTTTGCCCTTCGTTGGAAATGAAAACAACGTGGCTCCCTTCCCGTGCAATCCCTGGACCAACCCACTTTCCGATCCGGCAACCTCCTTCATCCCATTGCCTTTCGGCCGTTCTCTGAACGGGCCACTTGCCCTTCGCTGGGAGTGAAATCAACGCGACTCCCTTCCTGTGCGGCCCCGTGACCGACCCATCTTCCGAACCGGCAACCTCCTTCGTCCCCTTGTCGTTCAGCCGTATTTTGACAGGCCTCCTGCTCTTCATTGGAAATGAAGTCAACGTGGCTCCCTTCTCGTGCATTCCCGGGTCCGACTAACCTTCCGAACCAGCAACCTCCTTCGGCCGTTCTCGAACGAGTCACCTGCCCGCTGGAATTGAAGTTAACGAAGCCCACCTTCCGATCCGGCAACTTCCTTCGTCCCGTTGCCTTTCGGCCGCTGTTGAACGGGCCTCCTGTCACTCTTTGGAAAAAAAAAACCAACGTGGGTCCCTTCCCGTGAGTTCCCGGGTTCACCTTGTGAACTGGCAACCCTCCTCCGCCTCGCCTTTCGGTCGTTCTCTGAACGCCATTTTGCCCTCCTCTGAAAATGAAAATGTCATGGCTCTCTTCCCGTGGAAACCTGGATCCGCCCCACCTTCCATCCCGGCTACTCCCTCGCTTCATAACCCTTCAGTTTCTTCCTGGACAAGCCGCCCGCCCTTCGTGGAATCTGAAATCAACGTTCCCGGGACCGATCCTCCTTCTGTTCCGGCATCCTCCTTCGTTTCACCACCTTTCGGCCGTTCTTCGAATAAGACACCCGCCATGGGGGAGAAGAATTCTCCAGGGCCCTCTTCCTACAGTTTCATTCCAGCAACTCCCTTCGTTCTCTCTCCTTCGGGAACTCCTGGGTCGAGGCGCTCGCCCTTCATGGAACCGACAACATCATGACGCTTTACCTGTCTTGCTGGGACCATTCCATTTCCGTACCGACTACCCGTCGACTCGTCACCTTTCGGTCGTTCCCCAAGGACCACTCGCTGTTCTTTGGTGTTGAAAACATCGTAGCGCCTTTCCTGTGCATCCCGGGTCCGCTCCTCCCTCCGGGACGGCTTATCACTTCATCTTTGCCCTTCGGCCGCCCAACCTGATTGCTCCTTCGTCGGTTTGAATCTGTCATGGCACCCTTCTCTCGCACCTGGTGCCATCCCGCCGCTGTTTCACCTCCTGCCAGTCCCCTTCGGATCGACTGTCCTTCGTCCGGAATCACCATGGCTTCTTTCACATGCTCCCAGCACCTGAACTCAGTAACCGGCTACCGTCACTCAACGACCCTTCGTTTGAGCCAGAGTCACAGCAGCCCTTCGGCCTAAACCGCCTTCTCTCGCCTTCTGACTTTCCTCGCTCTTCAATGCAGCCGAAACCGGAGTATTTTCCTCTAGCTGTTTCCGCCTTCCGAAAAGAAAAAAAAGCCCCAAGTGCTCCTTACCCTTCGGTCGCATTACGGTCATCACCAACTTCCCACAGCCTTCGGAGTCAACTTGGCCCTCTTCCCGTTTTATCCGGGATCACCCCACCTTTCAAACTAGTTTTCCCTTTGACCTGCCCTGCGGCCGCCCTTCCGCCGCACTGCCCGACCCTTACCGAAGCTGGGCTTTTATAGGACCGTTCTACCCTCCATTCGAAAGGACGCCGCCTCCTGACCTCCTGACATGACGATGCCTTTCATCCGACCAACAAGGTACATGTTATCTCTCACCAAGACAACCGCTCCGTGACGAACATGAACAACGCCTGCCTTCCGCCCATCTCACACGGCCCTTCGCCCGGATCGCATACTTCTCGCCAAGCTGGAGTCGCCCCACAGAAGCTTGGAACGCCATCGCATCAACTTCGTCTTCCCACAATCTTCAATCTTTTTCCATTTGGCAGTTCGACAGCTCCGCTCATTCAAGCCCCTTGCACCCTGATATGATTGAGCTCTCCAAAGCTCCTACCTCAGACATTCCATGCATCCCATGCAGGTCAAAGGCTTGACATTACTGCATGGGTCTACGCTTTCAACCTCCTCCCTCAAACCAATAAATGGAAACAATAGCCGGCCAAGGTAAAATATAAAAAAAAAAAAAACCTCCACATTTGGCCAAATCAAAAAAAAAAAGAAGAAAGATGGGGGAAGTAAATGTGAAGACAGAGGGAGAACGGAAATTTAATGTACCTTCACGAACCGACAAACATGAATCTCTTCAACTCGCTTGAAATTCTACAAATTCCACCCAAAATGTTTTCAACTAACGATCTTGGAAATCCTCCTCCTAACCATCACGTGGACACTGAAGCCACCCTTCATCATCTCTGAAGACTGAATTCTTAAACACCAAGGTAACTGTCACCCCTTTCTTCTCTCCCCTTAGTACATAAAATATTAATGATAACAACATTACCAACGTTACCAATGGGCTCCACCTCTCAGGGGTATCTTCCAACTTAACCCACTGAGAAACACACGGGTGACAAACCGCCTCAGAACCTCTGGGAATTAATAATAAAATGTTCACTCTGGGAACTCGCTCAAAAGGTACCTGCCGACAAATTTGACGAGGTCTGCCTGTCAATGCTAAAATTGACAGGTATAGTACTTTTACAGCACAAGAAAGAATATTTTGCCGGCCCCAGACAGGCTGACTAAAAATGGTTTCTTTTGCTGAAAATAGTACTATACCTTAGGGCCCCTCCCGGCCTCCCCTCTCGAGTCACCTTTTGGCTACAAAGCGATGACGAGCCCACGTAGCCGCTACTCTTATAGGGAGGACCGCGCATGCGCGGTTGGGTCACTGAGGTGGCTATTCAAATCTCAAGCATCCAACAGCATCATTGAGACAATAATGCTAAAATTGATAGGTATAGTACTTTTTTAAGCAAAAGAAACCATTTTTAGCCGGCCTCACTGGGGGCCGGCAATATGTTCTTTTTGGGGGAAATAGCGACGTCTGATGATGTGAACGAGTTCCACAAGAACATTTCTTCACCGAAAATTCAAGAAGAACTTTAATAGGGTTCTTCTGGAGTAGTTGTGTGTGTTTTTCACGCAAGATACTTAATGTAATTCAGCATGTCATGTTATTGTTACAGCCTGACTGCTGCCTACAGCCGGTGTTCTTCCCAACTTGAGAAAGAAAAACTGCTATCAGATATAAAGTTTGGCAAAGCTCTTAGGTGTGTTAATAACATTTGTATGGTTTTTATTTTTACCTTGTATTATTATTCCATTTGTTTATAGTCATGTTATTCATAGCTGGTGAATTGTGTTGTGTAATGCTGTATTCACGTTGAAAAGGAAGGTCATCAATTTTAGTTACAAAAGTGTTAATCTGGTGTTCATTCATTCGAACTTGAATCCATTCACACACAGGGTTCATAAATTGTAGAACTTTTTATTAAAGTTGCTTGATACGAAGCAGAGCAAACAGTTTCTCATCCTGTACTGCTGACTGTCTCCTCAATAACTTTTGAATCCATTTTTCTCGATGCATTTTATGCCCTGTTGTGGATGTCAGTTTGTAACTAAATAAAATTGAGCATGGAATTTCAAGGATTTTGACCCAAACACTATTAGAAATTAATCATATAATTAATGTACTGAAATACTGGACACATAAAACAGTACCTAAAAGCATGTGTGTCAAATCTTTCAATTAATGGCTGAATACTATAAACAAAAAAATTCAAACCACGCACTAGCCATTTAAGTCTTCACGGCTGTTTTGCCTAATTTTACATACTTTTTTGTAATGTAAGTTTATGTAAAGTTGTCACTTCCTTTCCTTTCCTTTTCTTTCTGTGTAATTCCAAAAGCCGCCACCCGTTTAGATTTGTAATATATATATATATATGTTTGTTGCAGGAAACTCGGTCCCGCAATAAGCAAATCTCTATCGCAGTTGTATTGCAGATTGGATTTGAGCTAGATAACTTGCTGCACTCAATCATGTTGCTGAAGAACGGTTTTCAGTAGTAGTTTTAATAGCATACTGCATGTAAATATTCCATTGCTGTGTTCTTGAAATACAAATGTTTTAACAGCGTTAGTCTGAAGCTATTGTACACTTCTGACAATATACAATAAATTTTTTATTTTTATAGTACATTGAAAAGTTTTCATTTGTTACTATTCCAACATGCATTCTAATAAATTGGCAGCTATGTAGATATTGATTGTTATGTAAAGTGTAAGTTGTCTTTATTAATAGTAAAGTAACATTAATTATAGTCAGTGTTAATTATTAATCTAAAACAAAAACATTATAGTGATAATTCGGTATTTAGTTAAGGTGAAACTAGACCGAGATCGAAGAGAATTTAGCGAGATGAGACCGAGACAGTATCCAGAATAAAGGTATATTCCTGCTTGTCCAATCACAGCCACGCTTAGTTATCCCTTCGTGCATGTTGCTATTGCACCGTTTTGCAAGACTCGCGGAAGTAGTACTTCAACATCATTTCCTCTTGTTTCTTCACGGGATCACGTGACTCAATTCTGCACGTACAAGAAAACATGAAATTAACATGGTGCCTGTGGAAGAAGCCCCCGATCATTTTAGCGATGCACTGTTTCATCTAGAACCAATAATAATAAGTGTTATTGTTTATTGAATTTTGTTATATTTAGCAATTAAGCTATAAATTAAAGCTGTTAAACATTGTGTTGACGATGAACGTAGGCTTCAGAAACGGCGCGATGTTGTATTTTTTGCGATCAGCTTGATTTTAGCTAGTCCAAGATTCCAATGAATTGCTGGCTCGTGCTTGTTGATTATGGAATATTTCGATAAACCATCAGGGGTGGACCATCAGGGTGTTCAGTTGACGAGGGGCCCTGCATGGGCTCTGCACAGCACAGAATCAAAATGCAGAATTGCAGATGAATTTAAACGAAAAAACCAACAGTCACCACATAAAAACATTACATATTGTTTTTACATTTTTATAATTGTTCTTTTATTGAGTGGGGACTAGGGGGTGGGGCCCTTTTGGGTAACTTACACACTGGCCCAAAGCTTGCTTGTTCCGCCACTGTAACCATGGGAATGATTGAAATATTTAAAACAGAGTTTGCGCCTGTGGAATAGCAGATCAAATAGCTTGGATAATTTAAATTCATTCAAATGGAGTTAATTCAAACTATGGTGCGAAAAATACAAAATTTACCGACACTTACTGTGTGTATATAACAAGCAAAAAATAAAATATATTTCTTCAATTCAAGCCGAACAATAAACACAAACTGTTACAGTAATTATTGTGTATAATTTCACTATTGGCTTCGCCCTTTCCCCCTTTGTCCAGAACTGTCAAAGCCCGTGATGCCCACGTCTGACATGAATGATGTTCCGCTAAATGAAAAAAGCATCTGTATTATCAACAAATCCCGCCTCATTTGCGTACCCCCCACCCCGCAAAAACTTCTCGATTCTGGACCTGTACCCCTACCCCCTCGTATAACCCCCCCCCCCTCCCGCTTTGAAATTGGTAAAGTTAAGTGGCATAACTAAATATTTTTCCTGGTGGGGGCAAATTTTAAACCCCCTTTTACGCCCTCTAGTCTGGGAGCTAGCAGAAATAAAACTGCACTCAACTGCAGAAAAGCTAAAAATCTGTAGAGTGGTTTCTAGTATCGAAAGTATTCATTCTGGAAGGGGAGCCACGACCGGAAATGGCTATGTTAGGATTTATGATATCAACTTTGGGAAAACAGATTTTAATAAACACAAATATTTCCGATTTTATATATTTTTTTTTAATGAAAGGCAATAAACTGTAGAATATATTATGTTCCATAAGGCATTACGATACATTTACTGGTTTGGTAGCTACACGCATTATCCCCACAATAGCTGAAAACCAGGCACGGCGAACCGTTAAATATATTAAAATTAGCATTCATAAAATGTTTCAGCTTTAAATGTCTTCTTCTAAATGACCCCTACAACTTAATTGGTGTAGTAATTACTGTACTGCATGGAAGTAATCCACCATTTTACAGAATAGTGAAAGGTTAACTGCATTATTGTATTATCTGCACGTATAGTAAGCACAACAGGTTTTAAAATAAGGATACGAAAATTTATCAAATAAAAACGATATGGTATTGTGTTTTATGAAATACTGAAGCAACTGAGAAAGGTCACCTGAAACTCTGTGTACTCTGTGTACTACTCTGTGTGATACAGTTAGCTTCCTAAAACAGTACGTTTAATCAGAAATGTCTAGAGCAATGCAATCACCCTTAAAACACAAAGCTGAGTGCAAATTTGGCTCTTTTGCAGAAGCATTATTTTAAATGACAAACCTTATGGCACTTGTTTGTAATTCCCTACAACCATCCCATAGATCTCTGGCTGTTCTTTGAAACCAGAAATAACACCAAACGTCTTCCCACCCATACGTTGGCAGAATGTCTTGGTCCTGAATGCAGTTCAGCACTACCTGGATTTCTTTCCGCATTCGTTGGTAGGTGGAAAAGTTTGCATTGCAGATTTGGAAGATGCTGCCCAGAGTTATCTAACGTCTTTGCTGACCTTTCCTTACCAACAAAAGACATAAGTGTAGAGGTACAACAACTCCTTGAGCAGTTTACGATTACTTTATACACGGTCACAATTGAGCAAACTGACATAGTGAGAACTGTTTATTTATAAAAGCAAACCGCTAGGGAGTTTGTCTCCCACAAAGGCAGCACTTGCCAGCATATTTGTAGCACTGCATTCCAAAATGGCCAGACCAGGCCTTACCCTATCTTCCATGTCCCAGCCATTGCTGGCAGGAGCTGTCAAAAATGGTATTTGGAAAACAAAATAATTGGATGATATATGGGATGGTTGTAGGGAATTAGTTAAATGCATGTGCTGTAAGGGTTGTCATTCAAAACAATGCTCCTGCAAAAGAGCCAAATTTCTTTGCACGCAACTTGGGGGTTGTAATAGTGAGGTAGATAACGATTTTATTAAGACAGGTCGGGACAAAAGCATGAATTTTTTTGGCGTGGCTTAGTTAGTGTATGGGCAATAAGGAAATGGGCTGCTCTACGCAATCTGAACATAAAAAAAGATTTTAAAAATTGATCTTTGTCAATTAAGTCATGGTCGCTTTCATACGACATCATTTTTGCGTATGATAGTTATCACCATAACTTTACAAGACGCCACTGTGAGTGAAATTAGTCGGTAGATCTTGGGATCGGCTGCATTGCCCCACCTTTAAATACAATGCATGATCTTCATTGTGCTTATATGTATGCTACAGTATTCATGCTCAACAAAAATTGGTAATCACACATAGACATCGATCCTGTTAGTGTCAGCTCCCGAATGAACTATCGAGCCCAAAATGGCGAGAATTCAGCACAAGAATTCTCATTCTCTCCTTCGATGATTCTGTAACTAACGAAGGTCAGAAAGAAAATTAGCGAAGATCAGAGAGGTTATGACAAACGTAGAGAAAATCATGGGAACAATGCAGTGCAGCATAGCACTGAATCGAAAACACACCTATTTTTTGTTTTTGTTTTTTAAAATTTTTAGTTTGCTCTTACCTAACATAACAAGATTGGAACTGAGGAGAAATAGGATAAATTTGAATGACGGTCCTCTCAGTTTTTTACATTTTTAGTTTGCTCTTACCCAATATAATAAGAATGCAACTGAGGAGAAAAAGGATAAATTTGAATGACGGTCCTCTCAGTTTTTTTTTTTAATTTTCAGTTTGCTCTTACCCAATATAATAAGAATGCAACTGAGGAGAAAAAGCATAACTTTGAATGACGCTCTCATTGTCTTGGTGAACCTGTAGTTAAAGAAAAAAACATTAACGCACTAGGTAATAAAGAGGGGGTACCATGAATGTGTGGCGTCTGGCGCTGTACGGTGGTGATGTGGTATAGCTGGTTCCTTGCACCGATTTTTTTGAGTTTAATTTTGTTTTTTATGTGTGGTTGTTTGAGTATATAGTTACTTGTAATGCGCAAGTCAGTACGCATACATCTGTAGCTGTGCTGTGGACTAGCTGGTGCTATGAATGTAAAATAAACGAACAAAAAATAAATAAAAACAGCATTTGTTTGGTTTCCTTCACTGACGTCTTTTTTGAATACTTGCAGGTATGGTTTTTGAGGAGACGAAAATAACGTGCAGTATAAATTACGGCAAATACTTGATCTTTAAACGCTGTTTTTCCCCTCCTCTTTACGTGTACACGACCTTTTGGTGGTTTGTAAACTTGTTTCCTCAAAACCGCCGTCGGTTGCGTTTATTTCGTCAAATCACTGAACCTTTAGGAGACACAGTAGTGCTCTACCGTTAAGGCAGTACCCAATAATCAAATGTATGGATTTCTCCATTGTTGTTGTTCTTGCCCATTGCCAACTTAACAAATGTGCCCCCAAGTCCTGTGTTGTCGTCCCCGCGTTGTTGTCCACTACTCTCGCCTCAACACTACCTGATTGCACTTTATTGTAAACAATAGTACTCGTATTCTGTATTGTTGCTGCCTACCTATAGTACGTTTACCCCATCTACCCGCCGGCTCGGAAAACACTCTTTTCCCTTTTAAATAACTTTTCTCTTCTCGAAGCTCTGGTAATGAGCGGTCACGCTTCTTGTTTGGAGAAAAAACAAAATGGATTCCGCCAAGCCGCCACTTTGTAGGCCCGAGAGCGACCTGCCCTTTTACTAAGGTAATTCAAGCTGAATAGCTCGTATGCATCATATCCAATTTAACTGCCTCACGTTTCTGAATGTGTTTTTTACCCCATGCTGGTAACTTAAAGGGACATTGCTCCTTCTTTATGAAGATCTTGCCTTCCCAGTCTGGTGTGGAGGAAATGGGACTCGTAATTACGAACCATTCCATGTAAAGGTAATGCAGCAACTCACGTTGGATTTCCTTGCCAGAACTCAATATAAAAATCCAACTCGGACAGTAAATGCTTTTCTTCCTGGTTATTTCTCCTTCCATGCACACTGCTGTTGATGTTGGGCTTGCCCTTTACTGACCTATCTGATCCACGTCAAGCGGCCTCTACATTTAAAACGAGGGTGGGGCGAGTGGGATATATGTGGGGTGTGAGGGCCAGCCCGGGCTCCCTTGGGCGATTCGTGGATCGGGTTTTCACGCTCTGCTCCTACTCCCCGACAGTTTTCAAGATAGCCGAATTTAAAAGTTTATTGTGCACATGCCATAGCGCTGTGGGGGTGGGAAAGAAATCTGAACATTCGTCGTTGTAGTGCGTTAAAAATGAACGTTTCGATTTTGTTTTTTGTTCTTTTCTCTTTTTATCATAAAAACTTAATGATTGTGGAAGAAACAAGACATAAAACGAAAGGGTATAAATTTAGTTGTGGTTTTTGTGTAGTTCTGTGCTGAAATCATAACTTTTGAATGTTGTACCATAATTTTTATTGCAAGAAGTAAAAGCAAAGCGGCGTTTAGAATGTGCCTGTTAAGTTTCATGAACGATCACCAGCAATTTAATGAGAAATAAAATTAAATTGAGATTAAGTACCAATTGTATTCTTATAGTTATCTTCTTGTGAGGTAGCGTTGATCATTTATTGGTTTGTTTCGACTTTACGAAAAGTTCAGCTTTGCACGCACATTACAAATCTATATTTAAAAAATCGATACATGTTGAAGAAAAAATTCGAAATATCACACTTTTGCTAGTCTCTTTGATCACAGCAGCAATTTAAGTAACTTTAATTTTTAGATATACATTTTTGCTTGCTGTGATCAAATTGCCCTTTATGAAAAGATAATAAAAAAAATGTATTCAGATTAACTGGGTTGCAAATTTTGTGTGACACCACGTGGGTTCGTATCCCACTCGGGACAGTTGGGATTCTTTCTTCCTCATATTAGCACCGTAGATTAGAAAATTAACTAGATATAGCATCTTACTTCTGCCAGTCCTACGTTGGGCCCTAGCGGTATATGCGGCTACTAATACCTCTGATAATGCTTTGACTTCGCGCTGCTTCGAAGTCAAAAGTATTATCACGGGTATTAGTAGCCGGAACTACCGTTAGGTCTCCGCGTAGAAGAGGAAGAAGTAAGATGCTTATAATATCTGGTTAACTTTCTATAATCTATGTTAGTATACGTCTCATATTCTCACAAGCCAGTTATCAATGCTGAATGTCTGCTTCGTTACCATTTATGTTGTTTATTAATGGTGAATATTTTTTTTTCAAAATAAATTTACAATTTTACTAAATTCTCGTATAATTTTATTAATGCCTGCTGGAATGTAAAATGAGGTACGACACACAAATGTGTGTTTCATTGTCTTCATAACTGAAATGACTACATCGAATTATGTATTTTTAATTGACAATACTTTAATTAGTATCCACCCAAAACCCAAACTGGTATACGAGAAGCCAAGTTTCCAAAAAGGGTCGGCCTGTGAAAGTAGTGATATCATTCAACCAGGGAAAGGCCGCCAAGGTTAATCCTATTAGCCAAGTTAATCTCACCAATTAATAGTTAATCTAGTTACTGAGGGTGGTTCTGTGACCATTTCAATGTATGGAGAATCACTCAAGTGGAGCATGTAGGTAACCTTTCCAATATCAAAATGCACTAAGGTGATAACCTGTCCACGTGGGCATTTAACCGTCATATTGGAAAATAGCCGCCAAAAAACGGAGTTTTCCAAATAACGCCGTAAATACAAATATTTAAAAGGATAATGTAAAGCAAAGTTGTAGAAAAAGTAATTTTAAACAACTTCCCAAGAATGAATTTTCCTGAAAAAATTAATAGTATAGACGCTACAGCTGTTTTTCTAAGTGAAATAACGATTTTTCACCCATTTTCATCACTTTAACGTTCTAGTACATCTTGAAACGACTATAACTCGGCCCCTATTTCAGTTACTTTAAATTTGTTGACCTTGCTGAAAAGAACACATTTCAGCCTTTCCATCTAGCCTAGTTGTAGCGATCTAAGTAAATTAGACAGATAACAGAAGTACTTTGAAGTAGATAAACATTAATACTGGAGAGGTTAAGCGGTTATAGAAACAGCCTTCCTTACATAATTTATTGCAAAACTTTATTACCGTAGTATATAGGATACATAATACATAATCATAATAATAATATATAGTGGAAAATAACGGAATATTGTTATGAATTATTACATAATAATAATTCGCAATTTTTTTTCTCACAGGTAAAACCATGGTAAAACTAACAAGATGGATCATCAATTGAATCCTATTAATCTAAAAAGATCTTCCCAGCAAGGAGATGGTGTTGATTTATGTATTATATGTCAGCAAAATACGGCGAAGGTGTGACTTCAGCAAAAAAAAGGCTACCATGCAGTGCATCAGAGAGTTGCTGGACTTCGCGTTGTTCTTGCGTTGTTAAAAAGACATTCTAGGCGATCTCTTCGTTTATCATATGAACAATAATTGTTATAAATTACATACTCGTAAAGCATAGCTAGAGAAGATTTCCAGCACATAACGAAGGAAGATCGAAGACGAAGTAAATCTAGAAGATGCTAGAAGTCGTACTAGCTACACAACCTGCTCTATGCGGTCAGGTGTGCCTCTCGGACTCTCCCGAGTCAAAAAGAGCCGAATAGGTCAAAAATATGTGTTATATGCGGACAAATGGAGTCCTCCGGCGAACGTGAAAAGTACAGAATTTGTGAGGAAGGCAGAGCATCAACAATTTTAATGGTAGCCGAGAACTTTCTGGACGAAGTCTACACAAGGATTACTGATCTGACAGATTTGGAAGAGGCTGCATATCTTTAGATGGTATTTTGACTTTTTGTAAGACGTTTCCTCCAGAAGCATCCTTTCCAATGTTCAAAGTATGTATCTGGAAAGGTGGGTTGTTAAAAAGTCCTGAAAAGAATGTAAAAATAAGGTTTGGTATTTCCGTTGCCTCCCAAGATGACTGCACGTCTTGATCATCACAGAATCTCTCATCCAGATCAAAATCAACTTCCAAAAATGTTTTTCTCAATATCTGTGGACATTCCTTTATGATGTCTGTTGATCTACGTTTCGCAGTAATATCTTCAACCGATACAGAAGAATCAAATACCATTTCTGACTTCAACTGGACTAGAAAATTTAATCCCTTCACTAATGTCTTTTCTAGTTGAGATTTAACAGCTCTAATTTTAACTTTTTCATCACCTAATCTGTCGTTAATTTTTTCTATAACAAACGATAAAACAAAGGCGATGCCGTTCTTTAATTGAGGTTTCATTTCCTCAAAGACTTCAGCAAATATTTTGTTTCAATTCGGGTTACTTGTTGATCATATCGAAGAAGGTAACTACTAATTCACCCTACATGACAATATAGGTCAGCTTCAAATACACTGCAGCATCTGTCAGATCATCAATTCTTGTGTAGAATTCTTCCTGAAAGTTCTTGGCTACCATTAAAAGTTTTGATGCTCTGCCTTCCTCACAAATTCTGTACTTTTCACGTTCGCCGGCGTTATTTGGAAAATCCCGTTTTTTGGTGGCCATTTTCCAATATGGCGGCGAAATGCCCACGTGGACAGGTTATCTCCCTAGTGCATTTTGATATTGGACAGGTTACCTACATGATCCAACTGAGTTATTCTCTATACATTGAAATGGTCACAGAACCACCCTCAGCAAGTGGACTAAGTTCGAAAGTTAAATGGAAACTAGAAGAATGCTACTTGACTTGCGGTAGCAATCTTCAAGAAGTTTTCATTTAACGTCCAAAATAGTATTTGGTGCGATTAACTTGGCTAATAGGATTAACCTTGGCGGCCTTGTCCTGGTTGAATGATATCGCTACTTTCACTGGCCGACCCTTTTTGGAAACATAACGGCTACTCTTGTATCAGTTTTGGTTTTGGGTGGATATCAGAACTTTCATAGTACTGTGAATGTAAAAAGGTCACACGGTCATATTGTCACCTCTGTACCTTTTTTCTTGAGAAATTTAATGTCTATAAATTTTCTCATTCTTAATTTTCACATTTGCCATTGCTCAATTAGCCGTTACATTAGCCATATTGACACGATTTGGTTTATTGCATGTGCGTAGCTTCACATGCTTAAGTTTATTCTGTCCCATTTTTAGGCACAAGGCTATCAAATGCTGATTTTCGTTCGCTTCGCTCACGCAATCATGCATCCTCCTCCAGTTGCTGCTCCTGAGGTTAATGTTATTATGCAATGAAGCTGGAATTGCTCACTCAATCACAATTAATCTCATGTACTTGGCCGATCGTCTACTTGACAGTGCCACACTAGCATGTGTCTATTATTAACCAGCAAACTTGTCACATTACTAAAACATAATTCTTTAAAAAAAAATCGTACTTTGTTGTACTTTTTTCCCACTTGATCGGACCCTGTGCTCACGGTCAACATCTCTTCTTGCAATGAAAGACTCCCAGTCTCTCAGTGCGATTTGTTGTTTTTTGTGAACGTATTGTTGCAATAAAGGGCCTATTGTAGGCGGAGCGAACAGATCTTGCTAGGTATCATATTTTTTTTATTTTAATAGGCTTTACTTTGCTCCAGCATTTAGTTTCTGTTTAGCTATTTGTAGCATTTTTTCCCAGCCCACTGCCATCGCCGCCGATTAAAAATAAAACAGCGCATAGCCACTGCTGTTTGAGCCGCCGCCGCCAATTGTTACATTGTTTACTGCAACTGCTGTGCAAAGTGTAGTCCGTATATTAAACTAGTGGCTACAGCGACTGCCTAGTCGCACCGGTCTTTTGTACAGTTACTCCACTTCCAATGTTGAGGCACACACCTCTTGCATGCACTACAACAGCTATATGTATTATATTAATCTAAAAGCAGTAGCCATCACAATTGCCGGTTAAAGTTAGCTTTTAGGCCTATTTTACATTTTAGGCATAATTGTCAACTTTTAGGCGTAATTTTAACCAGCAGTTTTAATTTCGTAAGTAGCAGCTAACGGAGATATGGATTGTATAGTAAGCCTATTCAATTTTGCAACATGGTGCGACTTCAGGCACACAGTTAGTGTTACAACGTAACGCGCAACGTAGCCTATACAGATAGTTCAGTGGTAGTAGGGAAGTGACGAGAGAGACGCTGTTGATGAAGCCAACAGCGACTCGTAGCAACTTGACGTTGCCATGGTAACATGATTTCAGGCCTAATTTTCATTTTTAAGGCCTAATTTTAAAAATAGTTTTAATTTTGTAAGCAGCAGATAGGCTTAATGGAGAATTTGGTTCGAGGGTAAGCCTATTGATTCACGCAACAATGCGTAGAGACTATTTTAAACGAAGCTAAAATCCGTTTGTTTTTATCAAGGATTTTAATTTAGGATTTTATTTCGACGATCAAATGTAATTATTTAATTTAGTTACGTCGAAGAAGTCTATTAGCTATGAGGAAGTAACGATGTTTTAATTTGCCATGTTATTTAACTAACTTCTCACACTGAATCTAACGTTGTAAACAATGGTCGTCAATGTCTGGTACCGTTGCGAAGTTGAAAAAAGCAACGGACGGACAAAGTCGTTGCAATAGTCTTCTCAACCGGTACGGCTGTACAGAAGACTAAAACTTCGTCATGTGAGAATTATTTTGTTCTATGTCCATTTTTAAAGAAAATGAGATATTAGCTTAAATATGACACTTAGTCCTATTTTAAGATATCTCCAGTGTTAGTTTTTATAAATTCGCCACCAGAGGGGGCTGAACACAAAAACATTTTGGTCTATCTCCCAGCCAGCAAGTAAACTCTTGGAATTATAGTGTTCTAACAGCCTCATTAGCCAATCAGAGAACGTTCCTGGTTAGGGATAGATTACAATAATTCTGAACTTGTCACACAATACGAGTTTTATTGCAGTACGCCTACACTCGAGTGATTTTTGGCACTTTATTTTGAATAAATGAATATTTAATTTATATTTTATTTTTTAATGACTATACATCCCTGTAGCTGTGATAAAATGCATAAAAATAAATAAACTTTAAATTTTAAACAAAAAAGGCTAACATAATATTTTTGTTTGTTTGTTTATTATAATAAATAATTTGTCTGTACTGTAAATATTATTACAGTTGCGGTAATTGCGATGATTCGCAGAACCAGGCGTGGCATGAATGGAAAATTTTACCCAGTCTCCACAATGCTTACGAAAAACTGTAATTTTTGTGATTTCGTTACTAAATTTGTTAATCTGTTTGTGGCTTACTTTTGGTTTTTGTTAAATAATGGTTTTTTAGAGCTTTTGTTTTGACCGCCCAAAAGCTTTTGAACGTCAAAATTGGTCAATTTTCGACAAAACTGGAGAAAAAGCTAGGTTCTATCAATATTGCTGGCTACTACCGATCCCTCCAATAACATGGTATCGGTAAGTATCGGTATTGGGTAGCAGAATTAGCCAGTATTGGTATTAGCTATTAAAAAAATAATTAAAACGGTGTATTTAAACGGAAAAATTGAACAAAAACTATAAAAAAAAATAGTAGGCTTTATCGATTCTCCCAGCCGATATCTCTCCTTCCTGTACCATTGTATCGGTAAGGATCGGTATTAACTAGCAGTATTGATGTCGGTGAAGCTCTGATTACGTTCAATTTTTATGTTTATAGTTTATGGTCTTTAATAATGAGACTTCCAGTCTGTAAAAGTCGTTAAACCATTTTGGTGCTGCCTGTACAGCCGAGAGTATGTCAGATTTTCTAAAATTCTTTTGTTGCTACTGCCATCTTCATGCAAAATCTTAAAATTCTCACCATTAACGAAACATATTCTCTAATTCATTTTCTTTAAATCTTTACACAAAACTTCAAACGCGTTTATCTCAAAACTAGAAAAATGGACATAGAGCAAAATAATTCTCACTTGACTTGTCAATTTGCTTCACAGATTGGGCTTTTCTATTGAATACAGCCGTCTTCTTAGGCATGAAACTCATTTCGATATATATATTTTGTGCCAGACAACGTCGCGTTCATGGAAGATACCTCAGATGGAAAGAAGGCAACACACGCCACAGCACTATCCATTTACCAACGTTAACAAGCAGATGATAACGCACCAGTTCTACAGGTACGAGATAGTTTTGGAACTCGTTCAGCAAGTCAAATTTTGACTTCTGTGCTATCCAAACCAATGCCAAGGTGCCCAACTTATCCTGACTTCAAAATTTCATTTGCTGTAGGCCACACTAAAAGAAACAACACGGAGGTCTGGTTTATAGGCAAAGAGTACTCAAAAACTAGAAGTTCTCTTCTGCAAAACGATGTAGTACAGTTTTACGTTAGTGAAGAGATGAGTGGAAAATCAAGTATTCCAACATGATCAGCCTTACACAACCACTTGATGCCTTACACAACCACTGCTATGCCTTCGACTACAGTCAAGTCACCCCAATGACACTAGCACCACCAGCAGAATGGTCAGCAATGTAAATGGTTCTGCTTCAGACACAAAGTGTTAACCACATAGTAATGGGGTAGGGCCAAAAAACTGTCTCAGCATTGGATGTGTGCTTATACATCCAAGATAAACAACTGCAAATGAACAAACCTGACGTGGGTCATTTTGTTTTCAGTCTGGGGAACTAAACATAACCATGGTTATGAATTGGAAACTACAGTGAAAACAGTGGGCTAGTTATAACACGGAGTCATAGAGGGTAAACACGTACATAGTCATGGAAGCACATTTAATTACTGTTCAAGCTCTGTTCAGTATTTAGCTCGAAACCTTTACAACTCGGCACTCGGCTGATTGCTGCAGTCACCAGGAAGAGGTAGTGTTAACCCATTTGCGTTTCGGTCGCACCAACCTTATTCATTGCTTCCTTTTGAGGAGGGTTAACCCCTCCTGAATGTCACTGGTGTCGGCGGCCTCTCACAGTACGTCACTTTCTTTTTGACTGTCACCATCTTGATGGTGTTCGACGCCGTTACCACCTTCCGTGGGACAATGGACGATGACTCTGTCCTACTGTTCGGGGTTCTTCATTTGTTGCAGGAGGTACAGATGTACGATAAGATACAGATTTGGGCTTTGGTTGATATCTCTGTAATGTGTGGCACAGAGGCATCACCGGCCACTACACTGTGACTGAGGTTGGCACTAATGAACTATCTATCGATGCGCCAGTAAACCTCAATCCCCTCTTTACAACTCAGTCGGCATCAAAAGCTGCAAGAATAGGCAGTAAAATGCCTAGAAGAAGCAATTTCAGCCAATGCTTGTTCTTGAATTATGCCAATTGCTTAAGGTAGTAGGGACCAGTGACTGGAGACATCACGTCCACAATAACACCATTACGCACAAATGATACCGTTGTACTTGGCTGAAATGCAAACAGTAGAAATTGAAAGCCTTAAGTTTATTAACAGTTTTACGTGCGAAACTGTGCTGTAAATAGAATAGTTCGATTCTGTGCAATTGGAGCTGACCATGCTTTAGAACGTGTTAACAGAAGTATGAAAGTCAGTGGTGATACAGCTGGATTAACCAAAAATCCATCACCCTGCAGACAATTCTTTCTAATTCCACCTGCTGCGGCTGTGCTTGCTACTGAGTATGTATGAGTGATTAAAAAGGAAGAACACCTATTTTTCAACCTTTAAACAGTAGTCGGCAGTGCTATCGTACAAAAGCATACAAAATTTGTCTGAAAATCGAAATTAACTTTATCATCAAAAATAAGTCAGAAAAATACACGATTTTTAGTTTTTTTTTCTGCCTATAGCAGGTTAATTTCTGGTTTTAGGCAAATTTTGTACGGAATAAAAGTTTTAGGTAATTAAATTTTCTTTAATATGAGCCAAATTAGGGTTTCTATCATAAAAATTAAGAAAGTTATGGCCAAAATGTAGTGTTCGGCAATGCGCTTCCCCTCCCCATCCACCCCTCATCCCACCCCCTGAATAAGTTCCGGAAGTGGCAACAAGCGCTTTTGTGCTCTTTGGGGTATCAGTTAACAAAAAAAAAACCGGAATATTGTATCACGAAATATACGTGGACTTCCAAATTTGACCAGTTGCTCCCCCACTATATGGACGGTGTCGCCCTCGGTTGACAGAACGAGGCAACATAACGAATAGCACAAGTGGCGTTTTCGGTGGCCATATTGCCCAACCCAGTCTCGTAATGCTATTTTTCAGCCAAGATCCGGCCAGTTCTGTAGAAAGCCCGAGAAAGTCCTGGCTACACAAAGCGGTATGGTGTACCAAAGATGTAAATACCTAACGATGAACACTGCATCAAACCATTAGGGGATCACAACTAATGGAAACAAAGTGTTCCAAACCGTCGCAATCTGCGCTCCTTCTGGCACTTGGCCGACGCTGGTAACGTCAACATGGCGCCACTAACTTCCTGTTCTCGTCAGAATGAGATTCGCGAGAGGCCAATCCTACAATCTATTTATGTATTTATTATATTTACAAAATTATTGTAACCCTCTATAAAGAGCATAACAGCAATTTCAGATAAAACAGCAATTTTAAAAACAGAAGAAACATGGCGGTGCTTATGCTGCACGCCTTGCACACCGTTCTCGCCTCTGCTTGCGCCTGAACGAGATACGTGAGATTATACATATCCGGCAATTCATCATTCCTGTCGCAACCACTCCTATGGTATGCGACGAAGGCAGCGCATATATTAAAGACCGGTTGCCACAAATGTGAAAACGCTATATATCTTTAAAACGATGCAAACATCAATTTATAAAATCGAACAGCTATTGGAAAATTAGTTTAAACTTTTGCCTGCGCTAGGATAAATTTTGTAAACAGTATCACAGTTTAACTGTAGCTGTGCGTGTTTTACTGTACTCGTCGGATTTTAATTTCTCCTTAAACTTTTAAGTTACTGTGGCTGAATTTGCACACCATGTTGAATCTTAATGGCGGCTGCCATCCCCTAATCTCAAAGCGGAAGTATCACAACTGGGTTCGCCTTAATTATGGAGTGAAAATTTGCTACGTCCTCGTGTACCTTCGTGCAAGCTATAAAGGTTAACAATATCACTGCCGTTTGATGGCGCCACGGTATTTTCGTTCGCTTTTCAATCGGTGATAGTGTCACTTTAAATCGTGAATTTGCTTGTCCACAGTTTACCAATCGTCCTAGCATCCATCAAACACTTCAGTTGGAGAGATTTGGATGTTGTTGGCACGTTGTAACGCGGTGCAGCACAACAAAATGTTTTGATAAGCACGTTTCCTTATGGAAATACTCTTACCTATTTGTACGTTATTAAAAACTCCAACACTGAAAGCTCGTGTGAGGCCTCTAGCGATGCTTCTGAATCAACGCAAAGCAAACAACGCCACTTTTTTGTAATCTTATCAATCTTTAAGTCCACATCCACGAACGAAAAGTGGTAAAGGATTGCATCAAGCCACGCTTTTCTTTTTTAGCTCTTTCCGTTTTTCTTCTCTATTCCCCTAATTATATTATTGCTATTGTCGAAGGCTTTAGAATATGAGATTTTTTCCCCCTTTATCTTAAGTGTATAAGCCTCCACAAAGTTATGAAAAGCACTCGTGTTATTAAAATTAATATTCAAAAGCAGTTGCGGGCGTATAAATTTACCTGCGTTCAACAATGTTACCTAAAGCTTGATACCTGGGCAGCAGCCCACAACTTACTTAGCTTCTGGCTTGGCAACCGTGAGGCTCAGGGAGGAGCGTTATTTGTTTCTTTTTCTTAATTAAATATTCTCTCGCTAAGGGCTTAGCAATGCGAGATTTCTGCCTTTTAAGTTTTCTTTTTCTTTTCCCCCTATTTGCTTTCTTTTTGGTTTCTACGTTGTCGTAAGTGAATTCAGTTTGCGTAAAATAATATTCATAAGTGCCTGTTTTAAATTTGCATCTTATGAAGCTAGTAAGTAAGTAGAAAATGCAAGCATGCTCGCTCGGCTTGCGACAAGGGGATAGTGTTAAACTCGAATTTGAAGCGGATGCCAGGTGAAATAATTCAAAGTTTCCCAATAGTAGTACAGTGTTGCCAGATTGGGGGTTTTACCCCTTGATCTAGAGGTATTGATTGCCTGTGGGGTAAAAACGGGGGTCGAAAATATCTGGGGGATAAGAAAAGGGGGTGAAAAGAAATGGGGGATAATTCTTGAGTGGTAGAGTTTTTGGTTTTACTTCCGTGTTACCCTGTTACCATTCACTAGTCTAGACACACGCTAGTGTGTCGCGCCAAGTTAGGCAACAAACATCACAACAAACATCACATCAATTCAATTGTCGAGGTTGTAAACCATTGTAGCGTGACGCCATTGCGTCAGTGTTTTATATCTTAAAGCATAGTTGGGTACATTTCAGGTACTTGGGGAAAAATAATAATGCGGTAAAAAAGCTTAAATTGTGTTGTAATCGAGAGCAATGACCCACCTGACAAAAATTAACTCGTGTTTGAATGCCAGCTATGCTGCTTTCAATGCAAAATCTGCCCCTCAATAGAGTTGAAAATGTGTTACTGCCTAGCTAGCTAGTCCGCTCAACCCCATGTTAAATCCCATAGGATGATTATTCATCGATTCCGAGATAACGGGAAGGCTTCCAGCTATGAAATTGGACGAATGGGTGCACTACAATACGAACTGCGTACCTTTTATGGTTTGGAGCCTGGGGGCGTAACAGGGATGGCGTGGGAGGGCGCGTAAGTACGAAAATATTGTTATAACCATGGTCAGTATTGTCGGCATCGTCTCTCATTGGACGGCCAAAGTTCCGACAATCTGAACGTGTATACTGACGTATGCGTGCCTAGGCACACACTAGTGTATCACGATAAATCTAAACAACGTTGCAAAGAATTGTGTTCACGCCCAATTCACGAAAAATAAACCAAGTGTAAAAACAAAGCAAATAAACAAAGCCAAAAACTGGTAAGGAGGCCACCAAGTTGACAGTGGTTCGGCCCTTCAAAGGAGTGATATCAACACACCAAAACTAACTAAATACAACAAATTACAACAAAATTAAAACCAAACCAAAAGTCTATAAAGAGGTTACAAAGTTGAGAATGGTTCAGCTATTATATCAGGGGCAAATGCTTGCAGGGATCTGACAACACTATGGCAGTACTAGTCTGGGTTCAGACGATGTCTCACCACGTGAACACTATCCAGACGAGTCGAGGCGAGGCGAAAGCCGAAAGCTGTTTTCCCCTCGCGCGTGTGTTCGGCTTCCCTGTCGTGCAAAAAACAGCATCTGAACCCAGACTATGGCAGTACCAGAACTCGCGCTTGAATGAAATGAGCAAAGTCAGAAACACCCCGGAGGATGTCGTCGTCACAGGCCGCATAAACGTTGCACATTTACTAAAATCCAACAAGGTCAGCTGAGCTCAGTCCTTTGGGCTGCTTCTTTATCTCAGTTGATATTGTTGTTTCTATCGTCAATACCAAAGTAAAGCAAAAACCCGTGTTTCGGTCCCAGACGTTATCACTCACGCCTGACTTACACCTAGCAATAAACGGAAAAATTGCATAAATCTTGTAGGCGAGTGTAACTAATCTCACATTTGTTCTGCACATTTGTTCGTACTTACCGTAAGAAAATTCTCCAGAATAGATCCCATAGCTGCTGAAGGGTGTTGGTAGACTCTCATACTACCCTCTGTAGCCTACTGTATACCGCAAGGACTAGTCGTCGCTCGCGCTTTGCATGGATACAGACTACCATACATATAATAAAAGGGATGAAACCATCCAAAAGTCATCATAGAACACTCCGGTTTTTTTTAATAATAACTAGTATACTCACTGGAACACGTACTGAACGTCTTCATTGTTAAATTGTTTCACGTTCTGAGTCATTATTTGTACCACTACGGTGTCCAGAGCGATCTGAGCAGCTTTTCAGTTTTTGCTTGCTATCCCAGTCAACTTCCGGTAATGGCCGGGGCTTTTACCTCGACGCTAAAACGCTTCTCAGGTTGCTCTGGACAAGGTAGTGGTACAAGGTCCTCAACCACAATGTTTATTTTTTCCCCGTAGGCCCTCCAACAAACTGTTTATTTCCTCCCCCCTCCCCCCAAGGCCCTCAAACACAGTGTTCATTTTCCCTAGAGGCCCTCAAACACAAATGTCCATTTTTCCCCTGAAGGCCATCAAACACAATGTTAATTTTTTTTCCTGATGGCCCTCCAACATAATATTTTCCCTGAAAACCCTCAAGCACAATGTTTATTTTTACAGCCGATGAAATATACATTACCTTTTTTATAGCAGTTTCTCCCCTTTTGAGCTTAATTCCCTAGAAGGTTGAAGGTTGGCTTCCCTGCTGGGCTCGTAATAGTTCTGCGCATGCGCAAGCTTGGGTCAGTATATATAAGCAGACTGCGCAAGCCGAACCTCATCATTTCTCCTAGGGCGCTCACGCTAGCGTGATCACCCTTGAGCATTCGATTCCCGAAGATAGAAGAGGAACGCGCGTGCCGTCGATTACCCGATTGCCTTCCAGGACAATGGATGCGTCGATTGCCGGTTCCCGATTGCCTCTCCTGCCATCAACACTTGTGCGACCCTTGCAGATCCACGTCCTTTTGCGTCTAAGACGGTTCCCGGTTACCTCCACGGTTCCCGATTACCGTCTGATTGCCTGGTCATGCATAGGACACAGGCTGCTCCCAAAAACTGATCTTCAAACCACCTTCCAAGAGTCTCGTCCCCGGTTCCCCTAACGCAACCGGCTTCCAAAGCTGTTAAAGTTTTAGAACTCACAGTGAATCATAAACCTCTCGATTCCCAGTTACCACTGGTGAATCCCTTGCTCTCCGAACCGTCGGTTCCCCTTCTTCTGCATGACACGGTTACTTCTTCTCCGGTTCCCTGTTGCCACCCTGCGCCGAAACGTGACATGCAAACCCTCCAGTTCATTGATTGCTTGTTGCTTTCCCAGCGCTTCTGATCCTTTGCTCCCGGTTGCCGGTAACGACCTGCCCTGTTCAGAAGTATGGAACGACGGATTTGATGTCACCTACATTCTTCTTGGGAGATCGGAGCCCCTTCCATTAGTACCACTCGGACCTCGGTCCTCTCACCTCGTCCACCTCTACAACATGGGAGGTCACGACTGATTCCGATCCCCTTTCCAACGGATCATGTTTACGATTACTCTTGAAGCCAGACACATCCCTTTCACATTCTCTGCGAACAGGGCTGATAGCTGTATTTTCCAGCTCAGCTCCCATAATGAAACAACAACAACAAAATGCTGATCTTCTCGTTGTCGTGGTGCAAATAACCCTAGGTTCCCCTTCTTCTGCATGACATGGTTCCCTCTTCTCCGGTTCCCTGTAGCCACCCTGCGCCGAAATGTGACATGCAAACTCTCCAGTTCATCGATTGCTTGTTGCTTTCCCAGCGCTTCTGATCCTTTGCTCCCGGTTGCCAGTAACGACCTGCCCTGTTTAGAAGTATTGGACGACGGATTTGATGTCACCTACACTCTTCTTGGGGGATCGGACCCTCTTCCATTAGTACCACTCGTTCACTTCTACAACATGGGAGGTCACGACTGATTCCAATCCCCTTTCCACCCGATCATGTTTACGATTACTCTCAATGCCAGGCACATCCCTTTCACATTCTCTGCGAACAGGGCTGATAGCTGTATTTTCTAGCTCAGCTCCCATAATTAAACAACAACAACAAAATGCTGGTCCTCTCGTCGTCGTCGTGCAAATAACCCAGTTTGGGTTCGAGCTCCCTAAACGCAAACAACA